>PNEQ01122804.1:71300-87091 GCA_003012365.1 Medauroidea extradentata | reverse complement strand
ATTTTTGGGTTTCTCAATAATGCCACAAGATGGCAGACCTAGTACGATGAAGTAATAGTAGCTCATTTTAGCACAACAAAGTGCTGTGTTATAAAACTGAATAAAAGTATTTGTGGGGAAATATATTCCCACATATTTTGCTGTGGATGGAACATGGGCCATGGGAATTATTATTCCCACATGTGCCAAACTGGTTACATAAGTTGAACTTTCATCAAAATGAATAATAAGTCTTAAAATATGTTTATTGCAGTAATACATAGTGAATAAAAGATGTTTCATTACTTACATTTGCCATCTTCAACAAATCATTGCACAAAAACAGAAAATCACACGAAAAACCACTCTAAAATAGAAAAAAAATGCACGCACACAAGCAGATGTGAAGGAAAATGAAGTCAAGAGTACCAATATAACCACCAAATATTTTTTTTAATGTTCGCTATAGATGCTGATAGGGGGCAGTACATGTAGCAAGTGGGAATAATTTCTCCCTTGGGCCCTAGTAAAGAGAAATAAATGTGGGAAGTTATGTTCCCAACTGTCTTACTCGAATAAAAAAATTTATACTGAAATTAGATATTATGGTCAATATGATAAAATATTTAAAAACACAGATATTGGGTATTTTTTTTAAATTGCCATACATGAAGAAAATTGTCATCTTTTTCAGATTTTTTTAAAAGATTATAAAGGAATCTCATTGAGCATTTTTAAATATTTTAGCATATGGCCCATAATATCTTATTTCAGTGGAAATTATTTCATAGGAGTAAGACACTGGTTTTTGTTACTACCATGTTCCTGTAACTTGCAAATTTTGATTTTGTCACGTAACAACGAGAAAATTATGAGAGTTAAAAAACATTTTTACAAGTGGAAAGTGTAGTTACAAGTAACGTCTATAAAGCAATCACTATGCAGTGTAAATATAAAATTATGAATTTTCGCCATGTGAATGTCCTTAATATTTTTGCGCAAAATTTGCATTACTTGTAAATGCAATTTGTAAACAGTAATGGAAAAATATTAGTATAGGTACCGTATTTACTCGTGTATAGCCCCCCTCCGTGTATAGCCCCACCCCCTAATTTTTAATACTCAATTTAAGAAAAATAAATATTCCTTGTATAACCCCACCCCTGATTTTATACTAGTAAAGATGCAACAGAAGCAAGGTGCAACGGTAGAATATGTGCCGATATATTTAAAAATAAACCGTGTGTCAATATCAATTCATACCGTAAATGCAAACGTGAGTTTTACGACGTGCGCAGCAAATGCTGAGCGGTAGAAAGCTGACTTTGCAACAGCGCGCTGTAGCGGCAGGGTGGCTGAGAGCACGCACGTAGCTTTGTGCTGTGTAGACAGTCAGTCACCACACCACTCGTCAGTCTGTTACCGTACCGTGTTTGTATGCGTGTGGATTGCTGTTCCCGTTTCTTATTACCTATCTTCATTAGTTCGTACGGGATACTACAATAATTAGTTCGAGTTGCATGGACTATCGCTGCAATGGGAAAGAAACGGTGTAGTTTTACGGCCGAATTCAAACTGAAGGTCGTGAAGTATGCATTGGAAAATTCAATGAAGAAAGCTGCAAAGAACTTCGACATTGATCGCAAAAGTGTACGTACGTGGTGCCAACAGCAGGAGAAGCTGAAAACGGCACCTAAAGATAAAAGAGCTATTTAAACCTTACAACCGTTAAGTACTGTATATGGCTGTAATACTGTTCAAGCAACACCTCACTCTAAAAAAAATAACACCTGTTGAATGGCCTAACGGTGCACGTCAACTGTACCAGCTGTGATCTGACCTTGGCCTCTCCCATTTTCAAGCATCAATTTTTTTTTCGGTCGCACAGCAACACAAAAGATTTTGCTGCACATTGCGGGGCCGGCATATCGGCCACGCTCACTGCCGGGCCGGCATCACGGCCACGCTCACTGCGGGGCCGGCATCACGGCCACGCACACTGCGGGGCCGGCATCACGGCCACGCACACTGTGGGGCCGGTCTTGCCGGCTTGTCGCTTGTTTCCGTAAATAAACAAACGGGGCCGGTCTTGCCGCTTGTTGATTTCGTAAATAAACAAGCGGGCCCGGTCTTGCCGCTTGTTGATTTCGTAAACAAACAAAGTAAAAAGACCTAACGAAATTCTGTTCAACATCAATTAAAAACACCTAATTTTTTTTTTTTTTTAGATTTGTTGCGTGTATAGCCCCACCCCTCAATCGAAACGTAAATTTTAGGTTAAAAATGGGTGGGGCTATACACGAGTAAATACGGTACTTATTTCTTTATCACTGTTTACAAATTTAATTCAAGGACATATACATAAAAGTGGCTCTACAAGCAATCATTTTAGATTTGTACTCAAAAACAAATATTACAACTTAAAAACCAATATTTTGTACATCAATGATATAATGGAATTTGACCAACCTTCCTTAGAAGTGTATTTTACGTGTCATCTAGTCATCTTCTGGTAGGTGAAAACATATTTGTAAAGGAAAATCACTCACTCACATTTAATTTAGGCAAACCTGCTAAAACAAATGCTGAAAAGCCTAGAATTAAGAGCAGTATTTAGTTACCTACTGTTCACACTCAAACCCCTTCTTTGTTACATGAATGGAGTGCCGATATTACAGCAGTTAATGACATATGTAGCAAACAAAAAATGATTAGAAGTTCCTCCCTTACTCCCTCTACCCAACTGTCTTTTCATCCATCTTCTGCTTCCCCTTGTAGTTGTTGGGGATTAAAATTGGCTACACAGGATGTTACTGAAAAACACCGACAAACTCCGGCACGCGATTCCTTATGAAAAAACAAACACTAATTATATTTTGCATTTTTCGCCTAAACTTAACATTATGGGAGTAGTGAATTTTTCAATATCAAAATTTATAATATTTCCCTGAAATATCGGAAACTTAATGAAAAAAAAACAATATTTTCAGCATTGCTTAATGTTGTTGGGACCTTCAAATCAACAGCAAATACAACTTGATACTTTCCACCCTTATGAAAATAATAGGGGTGGCTAACCTATAATTGCATATAACTTTTTATACCATCATCATATTCAAACATTTGAAGATGGTTAATTGAGAAATGAGACTTGTGTAACAAAAAAGGTCCTCTAGTTGCAACTGTCAAGGACATACAGTTTGTGCTCAAACACACTTGAATAATTCGTGCAGACATACAGAGCATAGATCACAGCCTAAATCTTAAGACAATCCTGCAAACATCAGTGTGATGTGTTCAGCATACAGACTATGGTGGACATTCACTGTAAACGACAAGTACGGTACTGTTAAAGTCGTGGATCAGTTTGTTGCTAGCATTCTGCATACATATCGTAGCAGTTGTGAATGAAAATGGTGGGTCTCAGACAGCTGAAACATGTGTAAATGGTATTGTGTTCGTCATGATGATAATAAACGAAATACAAATAAGTTTATAAGGTAATACTTGAAAAATAAAAATTGTTGTACAGTGTCGGTATCAAAGTTGCTACCGTTACAATACAGTATTTACAAACATGTTCAGTGATCTTATCTACACCCTTTCAATTTGTAGTAATTCTACCATTCCTTCAATAATCGGTACTTTCTTTAATTTAGACAGAAAATGCAGTTTACATACTGTATTAAAATATTTGATTTGTAACTTACACAAAAGTTTTCAAACTATAGAAGAGGCATAGGGATTTAAAGGTAATATGCATCAGCCCCAGATTTACTGTACTACATGGTATTATCTTTGAAAGAACTGTGCAATGGGAGTGTTATGTAGACAACACTTTTACTATCTGGCTACATGGACCTGAAACCTTGGATGAATTTGTGAACTTTATAAATTTATTGGGGCCATCAATCACGTTCACCTCTGAGAAAGAAATCAATGGCAGCATTCCTTTTCTGGATGTACTAATCAGCAGGGAAAGCAGCAGTCTGGAAACCAAAGTATACAGGAAACCTACACATACAGGCCAATACCTACAGTTTGCACCCAACCACCCTAAAAGCACAAAAACTGGCATAATTCGCACACTAGCCAACAGAGCTGAGATTATTTGTTCCAACAAGAAATCCGTAGCTGTAGAGCACAACCAGATAAGAAAAGAACTCACAGCCACTGGTTATCCAGCAAACACCATCACACAGCACATGAAACCTAACAGAAGAACACTTAAGCCCACAGAAACAGAAAAATCATCAGGAACCCTAGTTATTCCGTATGTTCGGGTTCTTTCAGAAAAAAATAAGTCGTCTGGGAAACAAATACGAACTTCAAACAGCATTCCAATCCAAATAAACTATTAAAAATATGGTTACCAGGGTGAAACCAGCCACAGAAGAACTACAAACCTACAACTGTGTATGTCAAATACCCTGTGAATGTAGCCATATGTACATTGGTGAAACTGGCAGAGTTCTATCAACCCATATTAAAGAACATAAAAACAACTGCAAAAATGTGAAACCCATAAATCTAGGCTAGCGGAACATGCATGGGAAAATTGCCACACAATTCTTTGGAAAGATCTAAACCACTTACACAGGAAGCAAACAAAATAAAAATAAAAGAATTAGCCTTTATTATTAGCAATAGCAATATTTTCAATCAACAGATTATTGAATTAAAAATATGTGGATCCCAATACAAAAAAAAACCACTCAACCAACCACAACCAATCAGTCAATCTACACTGCGCGACCAATCAGGAGACAGCTCGTCTCCCATTGGCTGAGCAGGATTAGGGATTTTACCTATATAAAAACATTGTTTTTTTCCAGTCTTCTCATCAGTAGCACTCGTGTTCCTGAACCCTGTGTGGTTACCTGATGATGGGAACAGATTCCAGTTCCCAAAACGTTGTTAATACAGACTGTCTGGAAAACTACTGTGTTTTGTTTTGTCTCATCGTTTGTGTCGTTTGTTGTTTTTTCTGTTTGTGTCTGATATATTTGTGTTTTGTTTCATCTCATTGTTGTGTCGTTTGTTGTATTTCTGTTTGTGTCTGGTTTCTACTGTTTTTGTTTTGTCTCATCATTGTGTCGCATGTTAACTTAGGTTTCTTATTTGATTTTTCCTAATATCTTTGAATGTTTCTTGCTATGGGACAGATTGACAAGCTGTATTATTGTGGACATACACCATTTCTATATTATGTCGTTCCAGAAAGTTTTAAGAAAAACAAATGACAAAATACGAAAAAAGTGAAAAAACCAGCCAAGTTGGCTGTAGTAAACACATCCATAAATCCAAACAACAGAACATGAAAGTGAAAAAATTAATGATGATAAACAACCATAAATTGGTTTGTATTTCGTCATTTGTTTTTCTTAGTCTGTTTGTAAGATTTCTGGGACGACATAATATTGCACTGGCGTATGTCCACAATAATACAGTTTGATTTTTCTTATTTCATTTATCTGTATGTTACTAGTTTTATTTGATCTGATTTCTTTTTTGGAATGTTATGTATACTCTGCTTATTAATGTTTTTTTTGTCTTATTTTTAAACTTCTTTTGACAGTCATTTATTTCACAATGGAGTATGTCCAAGCAAATAAATACAGTCAGGCACTCTCATTGCACAGTTCTTTCAAAGTTAATACCATGTAGTACAGTAAATCTGGGGCTGATGTATAGTACCTTTAAATCCCTATGCCTCTTCTATAGTTAAGCCTTTACAGTGCCTTAGTTGTTAAGGGTGTTTTGTAGACACCTGTTTAAAAGTTTTTGTGTAAGTTACAAATCAAACATTTTAATGCAGTATGTAAACTGCATTTTCTGTCTAAATTAAAGAAAGTACAGATTGTTGAAGGAATGGTGGAATTACTGTCAATTGAAAGGGTGTGGATAAGATCATTGAACATGTTTGTAAATACTGTATTGTAACGGTAACGTTACATAGGTTCATGATCACTGTGGAGATGCAGTTCTGCCACCTTAAGTTTGCCACCAGGCTCCAGATGACAGAAGAGACGGGATGAGGAGATTGTTGGGTGCCACAATTAATGAGACCAAATGTAGTTATGAAGCTCACGTCTCACCCCTTTATTTATACCGCAATTGCACAAGGGTGTACATTATTGTGACTTTTAATTGCGGGGCACAAATGTATGTACACTGGCGGCCCGTGAATGTCTTATCTTAACTGACTGCTCCTGATTATCTTCCTTAGAACCACCACACACTTATAGTGCTGCGGGGGTGGGGCACGTTGCAGACATCACAGTTGTCACTTGGTGACCACTGGCCAATGGTGAGCAGCGAGCTACCAGGTTTAACACACCAAACTACACGTTGGGTGTGCACATGAAGTGACAATCCCTTACAGTGTATTTTAGTTGAGGCAAATGGTAAAAATTTTCACGTAAAAGGCAGTGTATTTTGATAATTAATTTCTGTACACAATATTTCATAGTTCGTACTTTCGTGGGACATAAAAAGCGACTTTTATGGACTTGAACACTCTTTTTCTATTAATTTATTAGTCTTGATTCAAATTTTGAAATAAAAATATCCATGTGTACCAGGAAAAATAATATATGCACAGGACAAAATTTACTAGTACCATACTTACTCACATAATCTCCTCATTTTTTTAACCAGATTTTTGGCCAAAAAATAGAGTGCAGCCTATATAAAAATTTAAAAATTTGGTTTTCTTCAAGATTGGTTTTTGTGTGACATAAAATGTAGGTATATAAATTTTTCCGTATTTAATTGTCTATAGTGTGACCTTTTCTCCAAAAATAAAGGAAAATATTTCTGTGGTGCAGGATAAACATGAAAAAAGACTGGTGACTCTTGTTGCTCTATTCATTTGCATCACTTAGAAAAAGACAGGTGCTGCCATTATGCTGGTTTTCTTAAATCTTTCAGTCTTTCAAATGAGGGTGCAGGCATTATGCTAGTAAATTTGGTGTGTATGTCTTGTACATACGCAACATGTAGTTATAACAAGGGGCTATTTAAACTTATAAATTAAAATTTTCATAATCTCTTTATTGAGTGCTGAAAGATGTTTAGAAAAGGTTATATGATATTTATATATGCCAACAGATTCCACTCAGAGTGTATTTGAAACACCTAGTGCACACTCAACAGTTAAGAACATGAAGATGAAATGTTTTGACACTGGACCTATTTACTGATACTCAGCCATTCACTAATTTTAATTTTAAGGTCAGATAGCTTTTGCTTCTCGTAAATTTCGTTCTTAATATCTCTTCACTTCGTGAACTGCCCAGTATTTCTAGAAGGTTTTGCTTTTTGTGAAAGATTATCAACTAATGTCACGTGTCAATGACCTTCTCCAAATTAACCATTATTCTTTTTTAAGTTTTCAATTTCATCAAACATTTTCTTCCTGTTCTCCTGTGCACTGGCTGCAGTGTGCTTTGCATGTTCTTCTTCCAAGTACTTAAAATGTTTTATTCAAGCAGACAATGCCATTATCCTCTTTCTTTGGTAATAGGTATGTCATTTCTGGTACTGTAATAAGCGATGTAGCCATGTACAGTGTGCCAAGCTATATAAGATGATGCCTTAAGATTCTCAACATCTAATGCTTTGTTGACATAAAAAACCTTTTTCTACTGGTGCTTGCGTATGTGACAAAATTAGTAACATTATAGGCCCTAATGACATCCCATACCTTTTCATATGCTGTCCTTAACAGAGAAATAACAATGAGGAGGGTGTCAAGGCCTTCTTTCCTATTGTGGTTTAGAAACTCAGACACAGACTATCTGAGAAATATCCCCATGAAATCACTGAACCATAATTAAATATCATCAATCATGCTTTTAATTATTTTTCTTGTGTACCAAATATGTAAAATCACTTTTCATTTCCACTGCAGGTAATGGAATCTTTGGCCATATGTAACATATTGTAATATATCAATACAGGACAAATTTCTTACAATACTCTATTTCACAAAACACTTAGCTATCAAACTCTTTAACAGACACCAATTTCTGGCACTCCCACATCAGAACCACTACTTGTTTTCCAGTTACCTATTTAGACCTTGCCAGAAATTAAGGACTTTCCAGGATCATGCGTAAAAATAAGCCCTTATTACAAATGTTCTCCAAAAAGCTGTGGTTAAGAGGTTTACTAAATTTATGAAAAAGTCTCCAAAAGTCACCAGAATGTCAAAGATTTATGTTTCAAGGGCTGGGAAGGCATCTTGCTAAAATACTATAATTTACCATCATAGCCCCTGTAATAAATGGTATTGTAGTGGTAAAATATGCAATGAGGATTTTTTTTGGTATCAAAAAAATTAACAAGAGAGTTGCTTATCATTTATTGTATGGTCAATAATTAATTTTTACATTTCAATTTGGATACCTAGGCGAAAGTTTGTGCCCATGTCTCACACCACCGACACAATTGTATAACACACAATACAGACGGCTATGAATCTAGGTCGAGTAACAAGTTTCTCGAGCCAAGGCACACACTTTCTTACTCCCACTCCATACAACACACAAGGTGACGTAATATCTCACACTGGGATTAGATAAAATAGTCTCTAGCAATACTGAAGTAAACTCGTGAAATGTCAATAAAGCTACGTTTATCTAACTGAAACTACACAGTGTCATTAATTATGAAAGGCGATCCAAATTACTTGACATTAAACACATACAATTTAATGGTGCAAAAATAATACGTACCACATGGAAAAATTTAATGGGGCATTGAACATCTCGCTGCCGAAATGGCACCATGTAACAGAAAACAGAATAATTATTCGAAAGCAGAAACAAATTGCGAAAGATGAAGGATAAAGAGAAAATAATCAAATCAAAGCTTACCTAAACAAATACCATAAGACACGGGTGCTGCATCGGCCACGAGTTGATCTGTAGAACCATGCTGGGTGAAGAGCTGAGGCAGAGTGCCCAGAGGCAAGCGTCGGTGGCACGGACTAGCCGGCCAGGAGGGGAAGGGGAAAGGGGTGGGAAGGCACGAAGACGGCCGAGGCCACCCGAAGATAAACGAACATATGACGTCGGTAGAGAAGAGGGGGACTAACGAGTTCGTTGGCGGGGACTCGTAGGCGCACAATTCAAATCTTCACAGAAACCAATATGGTCAGGAACACATAATATCATCAAGTCCTGAGGAAACATAATGAGGATGAGCTAGCCCAGCTCAAGTTTCTTTTTGGCAAAAGAATATATATGTTTGTCAAAAACAAAATCTTCTTGAATGTGTGCGCCAGTATTAAATTTACCCATGAAAAGCTGAATTATGGTTGAAATTAAACTGCTTTCTCATGAAATTTTTCATGTAAATCAGTAATCTTATATTTCACAATCTTTGACCTGTTGTTCTCAGATAGTTCTGCTGGTTGATGCTAGTGATTATTGTGTTAGGATTGATGTCATTCCACAGGTGATTACCACAAAAATTAATGTAGCCATCATGGTTGAACGTAGCCTTATCAGTGATTACGGTTGAAAAACTCAGAACAAGTTGACGTTGCAGAATTCTCTGGGAAAAATTATACCACAGCACATAGTTTTGTAGTCCTACTATCCTTGAGTCGACCCAGTCCTTCTGTGTTGTGGTAGGTTGTCTCTGAGGGAGATGAGAAGCCTGTGCCAGCTAAGACGGGCTGTGTCCCTCAGGGATCGGGGGTTCGGCCCGAGGCTTGCCCCAGTGAGTGAGCTGAGGTGAGCCACGCTCGGGTCGTACAGAAGGGGGCGGAGTACCTCACTTAATTGGGGTCAGGTATAGAGATCACTCACCTGGTGTTTTAAAATAATTCTCGTAGCAGACATTGTTTGCGCTCGCTCAGCGGCTTGGGGTTCTGGCGTGCCTCTGATCTGAGTTGTTGTACCCGTTTACGCGCTGGAGGGGTACCTTGGGGCAGAGTCTTAATGGGGCTGAGTAGTGCAAATGGCTTGCGGACCTTGCGGCGGAAAATCCGACTAAGACAGTGTCTTGCACTTACGGGTACATCGCTTCATAGGAGGCAGGTTCTGCTCGTGCTGGCTAGGGCGCGTGAGCGCACGGTGTTGTTCCCTACAGAACTCCTCAAATGAAAGCTGAGTACCGGGAACTTTCTGGGGTGAAGGTATCAAGCGCGGGCTAAGTGTTGGCGTCCCGGCTTGATATCGCCTTTCGCGGGCGGCTCTCTCTCCGGGTTCGTGTAGAGCGTTAATCTCGTGATCAGTAATGTGGAGTTCCAACACTTCAGGAAGGTTACTCATTTAGAACGCCAATAAAAGAGAATATTCTGGGAAAAACGTGACATATTACATCAAAGTCACACTTGAGTTTTTACACGCACTGGTACACAAGTATTATATCGCAGTTTGCACAAAGAACTGTATTACACTGGAACAACCTTAAATTTAAACACACTGGTCCATTATACTCGGATGCTGTTGGATATATTTACGAATTTACAACTGCGCGCCCCGATGCACATGGTACTTCCACTAAATCACAGATATCATAGTTATTCCAGCGGTAGCGCATCGCGTGGTAGCTAGTGCGTACTGTAGGGTGTGTTCCCTTTTATTCCGCGGCGCGGGAGATATGCGTGGCAGCGCCACCTTCGCCCCTTCCCTCGGCACTTTCCCTAAGAGTGTATCGGTAGGGGGGCAAGAAGTCGACTTCAGAAGGGCGGTGGGTCGAGGGATTCCCTTTTCAAGAAATCGCCCCGAAAGGAAGGTGAGGGACTCCCTTGAGCAAGAAGTCGACCTCGGTAGGGAGTGAGGGTTTCCCTTTCCAAGAAATCGCCTCTAGGTTGGGTGAGGGACTTCCTTCGCAAGAAGTCGACCTCGGTAGTAGAGTGGAGGGCTCCCTTTGCGAGAAGCCAGCTCTGGGGATGCGGGGGGGCTCCCTTTGCAAGAAGCCAGCCCCTAAGGTGGGAAGGTGTAGAGTGTGTAGTGTGCCGAGAGTCGGGAGCCCAGGGAGCTGCCAGCGAACTCTGAAGGAACTAGGGCCAGCGCGCCCCTTATATACCCGTAGTTAGGAGGTCTGGGTGGTAAAAAGTCCTGTTAAGTAGGTGGTAAGATGGTGGAGTCAGAAGAGTGACTGTCTGCTGTTGCAGGGTTGCCAACCTAACATCCACGCATTTCTTACAAACAAAACACGTGATCGGGTAATATGGCGCTTAACTTCCCTTCAGGTCTCAAAATTACAACTACGTTGCCGTGAAATTAAAAATAATATTACATTTACACTTTTATAATAAAAACACACTTCAATTATGTACAGAAAATTGTTAATGCACTTAAAACGTGTCTGTTATTATTTACCGTCTCTTTGCCGTATTCAAGTCTTTGCATTGGCAACTGTGGTTATTATTTACAAAACACGTGGCATATATTTATAATCTTAATTTTCCCGTCTCGGGACGTTATCAGGACATCATGGTAAATAAGATAACATGGCAAACCCTCTTATGTTTACAAAATTTGGCATCGGAAAATTACGTTAACACAAGTGAGACACGAGGTGAACAAGTGAGGCCTAACCTCAAAAAGGACAAGCTAGGGGGGGGGGGGGGCGAGCGTCTAAGAAAATATTAATAGCGGTGGGGCATCAACTCCCACCCTCCCCCCGGTTGAAAAAGCGAGAACTCCAAGTTTGGACCTTAAAAAAAAATCTTAAGTTAGGTAGGTAGAGAGTAAGATACATAGCACCAGGCCTATGTCCAGGTATTAATACTTTGTTGGTCTGGCTACCTTTACAATAAGTTTGGAAACATTTGTGGCTAAGAGTAAGAGTCTCTGGATGTCCTGTGGACGGTGGGGTCGGCTGAGGTTGACTCACCCTGGTAGTTGGCCACATGTAGTGTCGTGGGCAAGCTGGTAGCCATGGTGCCTCGTAATACCGCCCGCGTTGTTGGCGGGGGTCTCCCGGGCAGGTGCGCCACAATGGCTGGCGCTGGTTGAGGGGTGGGCCCAGGAAGGCCTGAGTAGATTTCTCCATCTGGATGGGGAGCACTGGGGGCGCACGTTGCAGGGTGCCCTTGGTAGCTTGGTGGGAGCAACTCTGGTCCGGAGCCGCCTGGCCTGAAGTGATGGCGCGCTGGGTGCTGGTGTGAGCAAGGCTGCCTGGAGGGGTAGGCCGGTGACGGCGTGGTGGATCCAGAGTTCTGGAGGTTGGGCGTGTTGCCAACTGGGTGTGTGTGATGCTGCTTCCTCTCGGCAAAGTGGTAGCTGCTTCTGATGGCTCAGGAGGACGGCGTCTGCCAATTTCTAGGCTGCTGTCGCTATCGTGACCTTGGTGCACGGGTACTGTCGTCTGGAGTTCCTCAGGGGTGTCTGCTGCTTGTGGGCGGCGGGCTGGTTCTTCGCTGAAGGTGGGATCAGTCCAAGGATCCTCGGGGGGTGGCGGTCCGTTTGCCACTTGGTTACCGTGGGGCTGGCCAGGTATGGTAGGTTGAGGTGTCGGCTTCATGGCCGAGCGGTGGACCTTCTTGATTGTTCCTTGGATGTCTTCTACCCGGTAGATGTGTCCTTGACATTGGAGGACCATATAAGGCCCTTTCCATTTCGGGGCCAGGCCGGCGTGAAAGTGCTTGCTCTTGTTGGAGAGTGGGCGATTGCGTAAGTACACTCTGCATCCGTTAGCTAGCACTGACTGGGATCTCGTGTCGGGGGGCGGGTACTTCCTTGAAATGTACTCGCGCTGGTGCGTTTGAGCCTGCTGGATTCTGTACTGCGCTGCTTGTCGACCTTCTCCAGCTGTGGGGGCCTTGGTCGAGGGGAGGTTCCATCTCTACTCCCCTGGGTGTCGGAGTGTCTGGCCGAACAAGAGTTCGCTGGGGGAGGCGCGGAGGGCCTCATTGGTGCGACGTCGCAGCTGGTAGAGTATCTGGGGGAGTGCCTTGTCCCATTGGCGGTGATTCTTTTGGGCACGTAGGCGAATTCCTTTCTTGAGCTCTTGGTTCTTTCGCTCTGTAGGATTGGCCTGGGGGTGGTAAATCGGGGTAGCATGAGCTTCTACTTCCCATCTTGCACAGGCTTTTTCCCAAGGTTGACTGACAAACTGGGATCCATTGTCAGTGAGGATGCTGCAGGGATAACCCCAGCGTGGGAACACTTCATCCTGTAGTTTGGTGATGAGGGGGGCGGCGTCAGTGTTCCGTAAGGGGAAAGCTTCAGTCCATCGGTAAAAGAGGTCGACTATCACCAGTAAAAATCGTCGGCCAGATGAGCTTCGGGGTTTATGGCCCCATAAGGTCGAGGGCGATCTGCTCCCAAGGAGTCGATGGCCGTCGTGGAGTGCCAGGTGGCTTGTGGGTGGCGCTGGGTTTCAAGGTAACACAAGTCGTGCACCGAGCTACATAGGCAGGTATGTCCCGTGTGGACCCCCTCTAGGCATATCTCGGGTGGATTTGTTGTATCGTTTCTTGTGTTTCAGGGTGGCCTGCTAAGGTGTGGTCGGGAAATTAGCTACATATGGAAGCCCGAAGCGAGTGGGGAACCCACAGCTTCCATTCGTTTGTAGGGCTGGGTTTCATCCAAAGGTAGCCACGATCTTCTCTATACTCGTTGGGCTGACCAGCCAATAGCTGTGGAGCTTTGGGGTCGTTTTGTTGTTCTTTCATGTACGCCTCGAGATTATTGGTGAACTTGGTGGTTTGAAGTTTCTGGGTTGTCGACTGGGGTTCTTGACGGGCGGGCTCAGGAGGTAGGACATCTTCCCAGCAGTGAAGGTCGTTAGTGTCGGTGACTGCGGCGGGATGTCTGGATAGGGCGTCCGGCAGCTTGTTCTCCTTCCCGTGACAGTGCTGGATGGTGAATGTAAACTCCTTTAGCAGCATTGCCCAGCGGGCTAGTTTAGTTTTCTTGCTGCTGTTCGTGTAGAGCCACTGGAGTGCCCGGTTGTCGGTTCGCAGAATGAAGGGTCGGTCCTCGAGGAGGTAGCGAAATTTCCGTATAGCCCAAACTATGCCTAGACACTCCTGTTCGTGAGAGTCGTATATCCTCTCGGTAGGGCTGAGTTGGGTGCTGGCGTAGATGATTACTTTCTTCTCCTCGTCGGGTCCTGTTTGGTATACGATGGCCCCAAGTCCGATCTGACGGGCGTCTGTCTGGAGGACGATGGGGAGTGTTCTATCTGGCCTGTGCAGCATAGGGAGGCCTAGATACTGTTCTTTGAGGTCCTGGAAGGCGTGATCTTCCAAGGGCCCCCATTGCCATCGTCTAATTTTGGTCGACAGAAGTTTGCTAAGTGGGTCCATGTACTTGGAGATATTGGGTGTGTAATCCTGGAGCCAACTGCACAGTCCCAGGAACTGACGCAATTGCTTGGCATTCTTGGGGGATTCGGCCTTTAAGATTTGCTGCACCTTTTCGGTCTGGGGGAAGTTCCCTTTGGGCGTTACAACGTGCCCTAAGTATCTTACGGTTGTTTTGCCGAAGTGGCATTTCTCAAGCCGAGCAGTAAGGTTGTGAAGTCGTAAACGTTCCAAGACCTGATGTAGGCGGTGCTTGTGGCTTTCCCAGTCAGTTGAGAAGATGATTACATCGTCGAGGTAAGCGATGCAGAACTCTCCAGTGTACCCTGTCAGGACGTGGCAGTATATCATTCTTTGGTATGTGGCTGGCACATTCTTCAAGCCGAAGGACATGGCGTGGAACTGGAACTGTTCACCGTCTGGCGTGGTGAAAGCTGTATAGCGTCTCGCATCTGGGTGTACTGGCACCTGCCAGTAGCCGCTCCTCATGTCAATGTGGAGAAAATCTTAGCTTCGCCTAAACTGCGGAGGATATTGGTAACGTTAAGAGCTGGTGGTGCCATAGGCAAGGTGATTCGGTTGAGAGGCGAATAGTCAACGCAGAACCTCATGTCGCCATCCTTCTTTGGTACTAGTACGATACGTGAGTTATAAGGCGAGTCTGCAGGCTTGATGATACGTTGTTGCAGCATGCTGATGACCTGATCTCGTATGATATCCCGTTTCTGGGCGGAAGGGATGTTGGGGCGACAATAAATTGGCTGCTGATGCTGTAGCTGAATGTCGTGGATCCCTATGGTGGTCTGTCTGAGGGGTCCGCCCGACTGGAAGGCCGCAGTATGCTGGTTGAGGAGGTTTGAGAGTTGACTAATTTGTTCTCCTTGCAATTGTGATTGCAGATCTTCAGGGTGGATAGTTTGTGTTGGTGCCTCTATTGACGGTACTCCAGAATGCAAGGTGTGGCGTCTTTCTCGCCCCAGGTATAGTGTTTTTTGGCTGCAGTCAAGGACACAGTTATGATCCTGGAGCCACTGCTGACCGAGGATCATGTCTTGGTCGAGCTCATCGGACACTAAGAAGGGAGTTATGTGTGTTCTGGCGAGAGTGGTAAGTGGCAGAGTCAGTTCTCCATTTAGTGGGAGGTAGATCTGTCGTTTTGCCAATTGCACTCGTTATTGGGAGGCCTGTATGGCCTGTCTGGTGTCAGGGGGCAGCATTTGTGTCTTGATGAAATTATTGGTGGTGGCAGTGTCGAGGACTGTGAGAATTTCAAGGTGCTGCACTTGGACCCAAATTCGTGGTAAGGGGGTGAGACTTCCACGGATGGAGGTAATGTCATTCCGTAGACCCTTTGGAATTTGCCGGGTTGATGGGTTTGCTCGGTCCCCCGGCTCTGGAGTTTCCCGAGTCTTGGTTGGGGTTAGCATTTCTCTGCATGCGGTGCTGCCTGCCTTTCTCGGTATACGGTGCAATCTCTATGCAGGTGGCGAGCAGGGCAGTACCAGCATTTCGGTAGCACGGGGGGGGGGGGGGGGGG
>PNEQ01122804.1:36634-71200 GCA_003012365.1 Medauroidea extradentata | reverse complement strand
GTTGCGATGCATGTACTCTCGTCCTCTCCAGGGTGCACGCGCTCGTACACCTGGGCCTTCCTTCGTATAAACGCCTCTAGTCTTCGTCTAGTTTCTGAGTCTTCGTCTAGTTTCTGAGTCGTACTGTATAGCTCTCGGGTGAGTTGTGTTTTGACCTCGAGTCTCGAGAAGCGGTTTGTGAGACGGTCTCGAAACTGTTGCCAGGTGGAGACAAATTCCCCATATCTTTCCCACCAGGAGAGTGCTGTTCCTTGTAGCTGGCGTTGCGTCCTGAGGACCCAGTGTTTGTTAGGTATTTGGTTTATGGTAAGTTCTTCCTTGCACTCTTGCAGGAATGTACTGAGGTCTTCCAAGGGCTTCCCATGGAATAATGGTAGTAGGAGTCGATCTGGGTTCCCTCTGTCAGGGGGTCGAGGTGACCGACTTTCGACAGGTTCTAGCACCTGAAGACGAGCCCCTGGAATTTTCGTGGGGTGTCGGCCCAGCCAAGACAGGCATAGTGGAAAGTCTGAGGACATGAATGGCACTGAACTTGGTAGGTGCCTTCCCCAGAACTAAGAGCATGAGCGCATCTCTTCTGTCGCTCATAGCAGTCGGTGCAGTGATACTCGAGTCTTTCGGTGTTCCGAGGATTATCTTCCCATCCGAGGCACATGTGGTGAAATTGTCGTCCGCAATGGACGCAGGAAATTTGGTGGGTCCCTTCTCGGGTGCATGTGTCGGCGGCGCATGGAAGAGGGTCCTCCTCTTCGTTGGAACCAATGTCCGACATGGTGCTTCTAGCAGATAATCTGGGCGTAGCGAAGTTTCGCAGTTAACTTCGAACTGAGGTCTGTGGTCTCAGGGTTTCGGAGGTTCAGCTTCTGCTCTCTGAATGCTTCTCTGACCCTACGTTGGGCGCCACGAGAGTTTGACTTGACGCAGCCCTTCTGTGTTGTGGTAGGTTGTCTCTGAGGGAGATGAGAAGCCTGTGCCGGCTAAGACGGGCTGTGTCCCTCGGGGATCGGGGGTTTGGCCCGAGGCGTGCCCCAGTGAGTGAGCAGAGGGGAGCCACGCTCGGGTCGTACAGAAGGGGGTGGAGTACCTCACTTAATTGGGGTCAGGTATAGAGGTCACTCACCTGGTGTTTTAAAATAATTCTCGTAGCAGGCGTTGTTTGCAGACATGCCAACAATTACGATTCAATCGTAATTGTTATGATTTTCCGCTTGCTATTACGCATTTGCGAATGAAGAATTAAAAATTACGATTTTGGTATTTTTATTATTTTCGTGAAGTACCTTGCGTTTCGGAAATATACTGCGTTACGTGAATTTGATTGTTTGTCGACCTTCGTTCGATAACCTCGATCGTAGAGAATCGATATCCATGTCAGCATTCGTTTGTTTGTTTCGTTCAGCCATTTTCCGACTGCCATTGTGCGGTGAATGTACGACACGTAATTTTCAGTTATCGAATCCATGTGATAGTCGTTTTTACGTTTGAGGTTAATTTTTATAAAACAATTGTTTGGTGACATTGTTTCGCTTATTTCAAGAGACAGTGTAGGCGCTTGTCGTTAAGCTGCGTAATGGAAGTGCTGTGACATATTTTTCTGTATTGTCGTAGAAAGTTTCGGTGTGTTTAAAGTTTAAAAATGAAACGATTTCTCACACCGTGTGGCAATAGTGCGGGTGCTGATGACGAGGAAACTACAAAAAAGCCAAAGTTTGTGCAAAAGTACAGGGGAGAATATACAAATGAGTGGCCATGCTTACTTCGTTCTTCGAAGTCTGTCTCTCACATGTTCTGTGTTGTTTGCACTTGTGATTTTTCTGTGGCGCATGGTGGAAGAGACGATTGCCGCAAACACTTGAGTAGTAAAATGCATGTCGATTTTATGAAGCTTCAAGATTCCAATAGAAGTGTAATAACATTTTTTAAAAGTGCCGATGATGAAAATGCTGTAACCAATGCTGAGTTGTTGTTTACAACTTTTCTAGTTGAACATAACCTGCCTCTAGCTTGTAGCGACCACTCTGGTGAACTGTTCAAAAAGATGTTTCCAGATTCAAAAATAGCTGCTTAATATGGCTGTGCTAGAACGAAAACTGGTGCGGTAATTCGAAGTTTAGCCAAATCAACAGATGAAACACTAACAGAAATAATGAAATCTCAACCCTTCTCCCTTGCTACAGATGGCAGTAATGATTTGAATGATACGAAACTATACCCAGTAGTAGTTTCTTACTTTGATCTTGAAATAGGTCATATTTCAACGGTCATTCTTGCTATTCAGGAGTCACACAATAACACAGGGGAAGGAATTTTTAAATTATTAGATGGTGAATTGAGGAAGAGGCAAATTCCTTGGGATAATTGTGTGGGTTTTTCTTGCGACAACGCAAGCACTATGACTGGTGTATCTAAAGTTATCAGCTCATTTCTGTCAAAAGAAAATGAAAACATTCATGTGCAAAGGTGTGCATGTCATCTTGTGCACTTAGCTGCTCAAAAAGGTTGTGGAGGTCTGAAAAATGTAAATGTGGAACAATTTTTGATAGACATGTATTACTACTTGCAGAAAAGCTGAAAAAGACAACATATTTTGAAGCTGTGTCTAAAGGTCTTTGGTGAAAAGACTCACTAAATTTTGAAATATGTGTCGACTAGATGGCTGTCACTTTTGCAGTGCATTGATAGAGTCTTGGAGCAGTGGGACCCTCTGAAAATGTACGTTTGTAAAGTGCACCATGACATGACTGGTTTGAAATTTCAGAAAGTGAAAGAACAGTTTGAAAATCCCTCTACCAAACTTTACATTACTTTTTGTTTCTAAGCTCTGTTCTTCCCGTTTTCAACTCTCTTAATGTATTTCTTCAGCAAGAAAACCCACTCATTCATCAACTTCATTCAAAGCTGAACAGTTTTTTTTGTTGATTTGATTGTTCGTTTTGTTAAAGCTTCTTCAGTTCCACAGTCTGAGAAAGATTTGTTTCAGGTAAATTTAGCCTAAATTAAATTTTAGAAAAGTGATGCAGAACTAGTCATAGGAGCAAAGAGTAGAGCATACACGAAGGAAGTACATTTGGATGATGAGAGACTGAAGCCGTTTTATGCTGATGTGAGATCATTTTACACAAAAATTTGTGAATACATTGCTAAGAAGTGGCCAGTTAAAACGAAGTTTCTAGAACATTTGGAAGTTGCTGATGTTTGTAAACGAAAAGACAAAAGTTTTTCATCAATCGAGTTCTTGGTTGACCAGTTTCCGAAGGTGCTCAATCAAGATGAAAGTGAATTATTGGAAACAGAGTTTAGCCGCTTCCAGTTTGATTCATTTTCTGTATCTAACAGTGACAGGGTTGATGAAATCTGGTTTAAGATATCCAAAGTTTACAGATTCATCTGGAATAAAATAGTACTCGTCTCTAAGTAAACTGATGATGGCAGTCCTCTTAAATCCACATAGCAATTCCCCAACGGAGAGAATATTTAGTTTAGTGAGGAAGAATAAGACGGAGTTCAGAGCAAATATGAACACCGAACTTCTCAGTGCTCTGTTAGTTCGTAAAATGCAACTGATTTCCAAGAAAAAATTATGTCATCAAGCGACATTCACAAAGTTGCAACTGCAAGATGCAAAGCGAGCCACTAGACTTAACAACTTGAAGAGTGTTGCATCAAAGTTCTTCCATTGATGCAGCTAACACAGATGAGGCAGTTGATGGTGAGAATCTGTTGTTGGTAAGTGTATCTTATATGTTTTATTCGTAACATGTCGCATTATTAATTTTGTCACTTTAAAAAATTTTATAAAACAATATTTAAAATTTAAAAATTTCTTCTAGGAAAATTCCTGAAATAGCACCATTTTGCACCTTTTAATCCAAAATTTTCCCGTGGAGGGCCCCCAGACCCCCGCTTTAATACCAGGGAACAGTGAAAAGTCGTATGTAGCCCCCTTCCCCCAAACTCACATTTCCTAACCATTACTAATTACTCTTTCTGAAAGTTGGCATCTCTGTGTTTGCGCTCGCTCAGCAGCTTAGGGTCCTGGCGTGCCTCTGATCTAAGTTGTTGTACCCGTTTATGCGCTGGAGGGGTACCTTTGGGCGGAGTCTTAATGGGGCTGAGTTGTGCCGATGGCTTGTAGGCCATGCGGCGGAAAATCCGACTAAGACAGTGTCTATTGCGCTTACGGATACGTCGTTTCTTAGGAGGCAGGTTCTGCTCGTGCTGGCTGGGGCGCGTGAGCGCACTGTGTTGTTCCCTGCAGAACTCCTCAAATGAGAGCTGAGGACCGGGAACTTTCTGGGGTGAAGGTAACAAGTGCGGGCTAAGTGTTGGCGTCCCGGCTTGATATTGCCTTTCGCGGGCGGCTCTCTCTCGGGGGCTCGTGTAGAGCGTTAATCTCGTGATCACTAATGTGGAGTACCAACACTTCAGGAACATTACTCATTTAGATAGCCAATAAAAGAGAATATTCTGGGAAAACGTGATATATTACATCAAAGTCACACTTGAGTTTTTACACGCACTGGTACACAAGTCTTATATCGCAATTTGCACAAAGAACTGAATTACACTGGAACAACATTAAATTTAAATACACTGGTCCATTATACTCGGATGCTGTTGTATACTCGGATGCTGTTGGATAGACTTACGAATTTAGAACTGCGTGCCCCGATGCATGTGGTACTTCCACTAAATAACAGATATCATAGTTACTTCCGGCGGTAGCGCACCGCGTGGTAGCTAGTGCTTACTGTAGGGTGTGTTCCCTTTTATTCCGCGGCGTTGGAGATATGCGTGGCAGCGCCACCTTCGTCCCTTCCCTCGGCACTTTCCCTAACAGTGTATAGGTAGGGGGGGTGAAGGACTCCCTTGAGCAAGAAGTCCACTTCGGAATGGGGGTGAGTCGAGGGATTCCCTTTTCAAGAAATCGCCCCGAAAGGAAGGTGAGGGACTCCCTTGACCAAGAAGTCGACCTCGGTTGGGTGTTGAGGGTTTCCCTTTTCAAGAATTCGTCTCTAGTTTGGGTGAGGGACTCCCTTCGCAAGAAGTTGACTTCGGTGGTAGAGTGGAGGGCTCCCTTTGCAAGAAGCCAGCTCCGGGGATGCGGGGGGCTCCCTTTGCAAGAAGCCAGCCCCTAAGGTGGGAAGGTGTAGAGTGTGTAGTGTGCCGAGAGTCGGGAGCCCAGGGAGCTGCCAGCGAACTCTGAAGAAACTAGGTCCAGCGCGCCCCTTATATACCCGGAGTTAGGGGGTCTGGGTGGTAAAAAGTCCCGTTAAGTGGGTGGTAAGATGGTTGAGGCAGAAGAGTGACTGCTGTTGCAGGGTTGCCATCCTAACACCCACACATATCTTACAAACAAAACACGTGATCGGGAAATATGGAGCTTAACTTCCCTTCAGGTCTCAAAATTACAACTATGATGCCGTGAAATTAAAAATAATATTACATTTACACTTTCATAATAAAAACACACTTCAATTATTTACAGAAAATTGTTAATGCACTTAAAACGTGTCTGTTATTATTTACCGTCTCTTTGCCGTATTCAAGTCTTTGCATTGGCAACTGTGGTTATTTTTTACAAAACACGTGGCACATATTTATAATCTTAATTTTCCCGTCTCAGGACGTTATCAGGTTATCATGGTAAATAAGATAACATGGCAAACCGTCTTATATCTACAAAATTTGGCATCGGAAAATTACGTTAACACAAGTCAGACCCGAGGTGAACAAGTGAGACCTAACCTCAAAAGGGACAAGCTCGGGAGGCGAGCGTCAAATAAATATTAATAGCAGTGAGGCGTCAACCTTTATCATTTATGTGTAGCAGTTGTTCATGCATGATGCACCATACTGCTACATGTTAATTTTCCAGTCAGTTCATGATGGCACAAATCTTATTTGCCAGGTTTTCTTCTACACAATACAGTGCCACCTGTTTGATGTTTAAAGTATTATTTCTTGGGTGTTTCATGTACGTAGTTTCTGGGTGACACCAGTGATGGTCTTGTGTGTAAGTTGATGACGTGCAAGAGACATGTTGTGGTACAAACGTGCTGCTACGCTATGTCTTTCAGTTATGCATTTATGTATTGTGCCATCCTGACTAGTAAGTATGCACAGTGCTGTGCTGTAGTGTGCGTGCATGGCAGTTCCTGTATTGTCTAGTGACAGTCTGCTTGGAGAGGAGGAGAAATAATTGAATGTCTCAAACAAAAGACATTGTTACCAACAAAATTCAAAGTTTTTGGTGAGTAAAAAAATATTGTCTTGATTTAAAAAAAAATCTCTGCCTTAATATGTTGTTGAAATCCTGTCATACAAATATCCTGCACAAGTTTTTCTTCTAAATAACTTATTAATGTATAATAAATCTCACGAGATGTTATTTTATGTAGAAACAACATGGTAAACATACTAAGATTCCACACCTGTTTATAGTATTTTATTTTATGATCTGGGTGGTATTTTGTACTTACAACAGTCTAAAAAAAAATAAGGCAGTGTTTAGCCATTTTGAGGGGCCTCAAAATCTTTTTGAGAAGTGTTCTGTGTTTTTAAATGATAGAAATTTAGTTTTAAATGTGTGTTATTTTCTTACATAAACATTTTTTAAACTTAGTTTAGCGGTTTCACAAAGGAAACAATAAATGTGGCATGCTACAACTACCTTCATCCGCCACATACGAGATTTTCTCAATGACCACAGATTAATGTATTACTGTACAACATCCCATTGTTGTATTGCAAGGCATTTGCATGTGATGAAAATATTAAAAAAAAAAAAGTGCTTTTTTTGCATTTAATTAAAGATACTGTATTTTTGCATAGTTTTTTTTACTGGAGTTTTGAGACTGTTTGTGTGCATGGAAATAGGAACAGATTCAAGTTACTGAAAAATCTTATTTGTTTTTATCAAAGAAAGCCTAATAATTTTTTCTAGGTTAACTTGTGTTGTGTGTCTGTGTATACATCTGTGTAAGTTGACATGCCAGTTTGTGTTGCATTCTATTTTGTCTCAAGTTTTGTTATTTGTTTAGTCTGTCTTAACATTTTCTGTTTCATTTTCATGAAAACACAGACTTTATTCCTGTTTAGGGAGTATTTGTATATGTCAGTGGCAGCTCGTCGGTGTGAAAGCCGGTGAAGCTGCGGGGCATTTTATAAAGGTATGCTGACCCCCCCCCCCCTGTAAAACAGTGTGGTCCAAGGGTCCTCCCTGGGGATAATTTGGATTTCTGGGTACAAAATGATGCTATTTAACCACTTTTCGTATCTCATAAAATATACTGCCGGTATTTATTTTAATATTTTTATGATAACATTTTATTGAGAGAAAAATATAGCAAAGATATCTTTATCAAACCTGGAGACATGTCCACTCAAAATCAGTTTTATTTTAATACCAAAAGAATCATAACTTACATTACAATACATAATCATGTAAAATATTGCTTCCATTAAGTAAATAAACATTGAATAGAAAGGGTACCGAAGGCAGAGTATTGTACCTCGAGTGCAGGCTTCTGGCAGGGTGCCCATTGGTATCTGCATGGCCTCAAGGATGACATGGAGTAAGGCCATACGATGGTGAAGTGATGGAATTAGAAATGCTGGGAAAACTGGAGATCCCCAAGTAAACCACCGGCTAGCGTCAATGCCGTGTAAAGTTAGGGACCGTCCTGCTGGGGATATAACACAAATCACCTTGTTGGGAGCCGAGTTGTCCGACCACTTGGAAGCCATGGCCCCCGTCCATTAAGTTACTACTGTTTAAAGTGAATATTCATTTGTTAGCCAGGCCTAAACACATTGTACGCCTAATCGCAATAAAGCTGTAGAAACAAAGTCTGAACATCTGTTTTAAACACAAATGTTTGTGTCCACTTGAGCGATATTTAACATTCCAATGAAAACAACATTCACTACTGTATCTACAACGACATAATTAAAACTAGCAATTCACTCACCTAATGTTTATAAGTCAGGCGGATACATCTTTCCTTCAGTGTAGCAAATTTATACTGATTGTTGCTCTTCCTCTGACTGAAAACAGTTTATCTAATAGTGCAAACAATATCATTTACAGGATTAATGTTTTAGTAATAAAAAAAACACGGAAAGATAAATCACGACACATGGTGCAAACACATACAAGTCTGGTCAACATGGCAGGTTTACTGGCGAGAGTGCATTGTTTCCTGTTGTTCTGCTGGGATCGTAAATTTTCGGCCCCCTGGGCAAGGGCCCTGCCTTGGCGCGGAATGGTCACAGCTATCTCAGCACTTTAACACCAAGGGAACCACATACAGTTTAGAACCACAGTTTCCATCAAAAACAGTCTACATCACCTTGTTTTCACTTCCTAGTCCTGCGTCACAGGTTCGAAACATGTCAGCAGTGGCGTTAGATGTGTATTCTGGAGGCGCTCGTTCTGCAGTGCAACACTGATAGAAACAACCTTTCTGTTTTGGAAGTTATGAAAGACTGGGAAGGAAAAAATAGATCTAATGTGAAATTGATCACACGTCGTACCAGGCCACAAGCCAGGTGGAGTTGCACCTGATCGTGGCAGGTGTTCGCTGGTTGGTAATGGCAGATGTGCGATACTTGAGTGTGTGTAACAGATCAGTGACGGTGGCAGGGCATGTGTGAACTTGACACCGACGTGTGACACCTGCCATCCCGGCTATCTGCCAGTGCAGGACACATGGCTTTGCTGCCCCCTCCCTCTACCCGTGCATGAAGAAGGTAGTCTGGAAGCAGCAGCCACGACGGACGGAATGAGAGAGACGTGGTGTGCTTCGGGACTCTGATTCGTCCAGCGAGAAATGTAACACGCTTGTGCAACTATTCGACCCAGTGTTTTACTTTGTTTCACCATTTGGAACTGGCTCGCCTAAGGCCCTAGGGTATGGGGGTGTGGACCGCCCCATAAGTGTCCATGTAAGGTGTAGTTTTCTTCAGATCCTCCCAGCTTTTCCCGATCCGCAGCTGTTTCGACTCGCCAGGTGAGAGAGGGGCACACCGGCACGAACAGACCACGACCCATCGAGCCTAGTATTCCTGGCTACACGCTTAACCAGGTGGCGCCCAGAACATTCTGACGCAGCTCCGTTCCTACCTCACTCTCACCGGACACGGCGTCAAGTATAAACAAATAATTTTGATAAACTTTAGGTGAAGCAGTGCGTCAAACGCATCCACTGGTATATGATATACTCGTTGAAAAAAGACAATTCTGGCCTAAATGTTTGTTTTTATTTTCTTTTTAATTAGTTATTTTAGCTAGTTATTGTTTATCACTCAGGGACATCTCACAATATTCAAAGTATTGGTTTAGTTTGATTAATGAGGTACCCTGTAAATGATTTACCCTACTTGTCTTACATCACAACCATGTGTAATTACTGTAATTTTAGTTTGTGAATGCTTATTATTTTACTCTGTGGTTATAAATAAACATCACTTTCAACATATTTACAAATGCTTTCTACTTTTGTTATTGTTGTTGAAATAAAACAGTATTTACACGTGTTTTATAGCCCAATATTTTAACCAATAAAAGTCTATAACTCTGGAGGGTGTTCTACACGAGGTCATTTCTGCCTGTTACCGGCTCGTGTGTCAAAAAATGGCTGCTGCCATGATTTGCCATGGGCAATATGACCAGATATTTTATTTTTCTAGTTTTTGAAGTTCAGAACTATGACTCTGTTATATTCTCATAAATACATTATTTTGTTGTAAATATTTTTTCTTGTCAATAAGACGAGGCAAGAAACTTTTAGTTTTACAATTTATACAGTCTTTATTTATAGCTTAAGTTATTATTTAATTACTGTACAACATAATTGTAGTTAAACATTTTATTTCTTATTGTATTGAAATGTTTTAAACATCCAGGATATTTCTTGATTTTGCTCAGTTACAGAATCCTGCATAATTGTTTTACATGTTTGTTTTATTTTTCAATATAAGGAGTTATTTATATTTATTTCCATTTTTTCCAGGCCATCATCAATTTGTGTGTCACCTAATGTACAACATACAAACAACTCCTCAAGTGAAGAAAATCTTGCAAGTACTTTGAACAGGATGAGAATGTAATATTTACAACTTACAGCATAATGTAAGCAGACTCAGTAAACTACCAAAAATTACAGTATTTTACTTAGGAAAATGTTCATTTTAAATCAAATTCTAGTGATAGGCAGGAATGCAGTACTAGAAAATGTTTTCTATTTTGTTCATTTACTTAATGTATGAACCTAATGTAGTTTACATGATATTGGCTAGATTACCACAAATGGAGCATATTACATCAAGGAACCAACTGTCTAATATCCATAGGTAACCTGTTATTGGAAGTGACAGTGTGCAGAGGACATGTAGGCAATCACAGTTATTAATCTACAGGCACTGCATATGCCCTTTGCCTGGTATAACCTGACTGCTGTACTGTCATATTGGCGTACTTCTCTGTACACCAAAACCATATATGTTGACTCCACGAAATTGTACACTATGCCAAGTCACACTATTGCAGCAGTCTGTGTAAGGAAGCAATGCAGTGCTCATTGGTCTGCCAGGCATGCAAATCTATTGTTGAAACTGCATGTACAACAGGTTGCATACCCCCCAGTGCATTGCTGGTCCCAGTAGCAGGTTAACATTGGGCATTAGTCTGTTGGTTCCTTGATGGAACATACTTCGTTTGTGCTTATTTACCCCACTAAGTGTTTATAATTTGTTCCTGAATAATTTGTATAATGTTCAGAGTTTCTGTAGAGATGGTGAATTGATTTTGTGATTAGTCAGTTAAATGCTACAAATGACAAATGTATAGAGAAGTTGCTCAAAGTGAAAGTCATTATTCAGTTGTTACTATAGCTGAATGTAACAGGTGCGCCTAACAAATATGTCAACTCATCAGTCGCTGCAGTTGACTTTGTAGAAGATGGACAGATGATAAACATTTTAATTTAGTTTTGTGATATGCTAAAGTCTTGTGTTGTATCTTTATTTATAGCTTTGGGCATCTTTTTATGAAATAACTTTTTCTTGACAGAGTACTTTGTTAATCACTATTAATACAGCTCTGATGATTAATGTTTCGAAGTAGTTCCAGACCTTGTATAGTACAGCATAGCTTTAAATATGTTACAGAGATAACGTTGTTGACAACATTCATGACCCTTTATTTAATTTTCTGAATTTCGTAATTTATTCCTGAATATATTTTTTGGTACTGAAATCAAATATACCAACGAAACAGCAATAAAAATTTGTATTTATTATTTTCGACATTTTTTTTGCTGCTCTATTTTACAGCTTTTAAATGTGTAAATGTGAACCCAGCTACTATTTTAAAGTGATAATTATTATAATTTTGTGATGTTTTCAGCCATTAATTAAATATTTATAGTTATGACTTCAGGGTAATGTAGATTTTGATGCACTAATTCAATAACTGGTATTCAATTGCTGTACTGTAATTCATTTCAAATGACATTTCTTAAAAATGTGCTCTATAATTTATGTAGGGCCAGTTAGAGTAATTGTGAATATGGAGTAATTGTGAACATGGAGTAATTGTGAACATGGATTGAGGACCTGGGTGGACTACTGACTTAAGTCAGAAAGTGGCGTTTTGGGATAATCAAGTTTAAAGTTTTTGAAGCCATACTAAATGAATGTAGTCACCTTTATATAATGGTCTCTAGCTCTATGTATTGTCTGAGAGAAACCATTTGTTTATAGTATATAGAACAAGGTTTGACAAATCTAAATTTATATTGGGATGACTAACGACTTCAGCCGGCTTAAGTTGTTAGTCCACCCAGGTCCTCAATTGTTATCATGAATTAATTGTGATCATGAATTAATTGTGATCTTTGAGTGACTGTGATAATGGAATAATTATGAACATGATTAATTCTTAGTGCTTTATAAACCTAAACTGGAACAGTTGATAATAGGCTAAAATGTACATTTTGAATAACACACAGTGCACATCTCCATTTCAAGGTGTGTAGTTAAAACTGAATTATGGTCAAAATACTATGATCAAACTTTATTTAAAAATCATTATTTATTTTATAGACAAAAATATATTTGAATGTTGTAGAATATACAGTGCAGCTATGTCTAATGGATTTAGCTTTTCTTATGTACTTAATTTATATGGATTAGTGTTTCTTTAGGAAAAGAGCAGTTATTGAATGTCGTAAGGCAGAGGCCGCAGCTAAGCGCCGACAGTCCGTTGCAAGTATCAGTGAAATACGTGTGGGAGTAATTCCCCCATTCCAGAAAACGTCAGGGAAACCTGTGATCCTTAGGGATTTGCACCGCCTTCAGCTGCCATTAATCAGCCCTATAAAGATAGTGGAAAAACCGGCACCTTTGCCGCCCTCCCACATCCAGCAGCTAAAGAGGGAAGCTGACTTCGAGCTAAAGCCTGTGTCGTACCGAAAACGCCGCCTCCTGAGGGAGCTCTTCTTAATGGTGAGTGGTTAACACGCCTACCCTCCTTAATGAAAACTGAGAATTTTCCCGCTCTGCTGTAGAGACTGTATTGTGTCGACTGCCCAGGAAACCACTCTCCTCGGGACATCTAGCAGCCTCTCCTCCCCTTCAGGGAACTCTTGTGCTCAAGCCTTATTGTAACCCTGAAGGAAACTTAAATTCAACCCCTTTGCCAGCAGAGTGGCGACAACTGAAAATAAACAGAACCAAAGTTCCATATGCCACATGCATAAATAGGCGTCAATGCCGAGGCGTGATAATATTCCAAGGCAAGTTGATTAGATCCGACTATACACTTTGAGCAGGTTGCAGTTGTTATTTTAGAGAATGAGGTATATTACTGGAGGATTCGTTCTTCGCCCGTTACGTGCTGCTGGCTCTGCAGTGTACTTGTCCCTATCAGTCAGGTGGTTTTACGGACCACTGATACTTGTATACAGTCATTGCTAAGCATCGTTTGCCTTGGAACATTTCACGCTTTGTCACCTGTAGGCAAGTTGTGAATGTATGAGCAGGTGTTGGTAGACATATTAAAAGAGCAATTGTGACACATAAGCACATGTTGTAAATTTAAGTTGAAACAGCAATACAAACTTGGTATTCAGCAGAAGTTGAGGTGGCCCACACACGTGGTTACATCAGTCGAAGGACTTGAGCTGGCCAACTAAATTTTAATTGGAAGAACCATCTCATTGTGGAGCGAGAGTCAAGACTGGTGCTATGAAATAAAAATGGTTCCATAAAAACTTACTTAAAATGTGATTCTTGTAATGGAGTGTATTATGAACTGAACCATCATGTACATTTTAAATGGTGAGTGAATGTTGCCAAGTCACAAAATATGGGTCTATAGTTTATAAAATGGTCTGATAAGCAAGCAGTGATGTGCTCCTGTGGGATGCATGTTTGCCCTGCTCTGATTGGCTACAGTCAGACGAAAAATTACCTTGATTGTACTGAGAGGATGAGGCATCTCGTGTTGTCACACCTGCGCAAATTTAAATTACATTACCTCGAGAAATCAAAAACTTTATTTTACTGTATGACGACATGGTACGTGCTGGCCACGTCAGTTCAAATTTCTACGCATGTAAATAACCGTGAATAGACAGAGAAGAGCAGTCAGTGTCTGTAGCAATTGGGTTTTTTTTTTGGGGGGGGTGTGTGTGTGTCATACAATACTGTATTCTGGCCTGTGGGCATGGCACTTTCTTTCACATTCCGTTTACACCCTTTAGTGCACTGTTGGACAGTGCAGTCCCTTGTGGCAGGCTGGGCACTTGCGGAATGATTTTTTCTCATTGTTGAGAGGTACATTGGCAAAATGTACACTGTATTATTAACTATTATGTTTACATGTTTCAGTAATTCGTTTAGTGGAGTATTTCCGCAGTAATTGTGTTCATGCTCGAACATAAAAGGGTGCAAGTATTTCTTAATATTTAATTTTATTTTTTCAGTGTAGTAATAAAACAGTATTACTTTCAATTATGTTCACGTATGTATTATTAAAGTATAGTAATGAATGTTAGTATCGAGATGAAATGTAAAATATTTTACACAAATTTATATAGTTGATGGAGAACATAGCCTGGAAATCATGCCACACTTCAAAATAGGTGAAATGTTTAGATTTTTGTATTTAGTTAGTGAAAAATATTTATGTCAGATTATGAATTGATTGAAATGAATTTACGGTTTGTGAATATAAGACAAAAGACCAACGTGTTGCCATGTACCTGCAGTGAGCAATTTGGTTTGGATGAAATTTTGACCTTTAGCTGTACCTGGCTTGTTTAAAGTCCCAAAAATCATGATGGTCAGGGTTTTAAACATGAAGTACATAATTGTATTGTCATGTGTACACTAGTTAAAAACTATTTTTATGTGATAAATTTCACATATGCTTGGTGATGGTGACTTTTGTATTGGTTATGACCTGATTTGTTCGTTGCACACACAGCACTTTGTTTTATATGTATACTTTCACAAGTTGTAATAAATATTCATGTATTTTGTGTCACAAGTTAGGGTAAATATTATAATACTGTAAATAATATTACAAGATGTTTTTTAGTTAATGGTTATCAAAGTACTTAAAAAAACTATATGATAATGGATTTTTATACTGAAATTATCTAATGTTTTCAGTCCACACAGACTACAGGTACTTATAACCAATGAGTTTTGTAAATATTTTTCCTTCACATATTTAAAGTGGAAATATGTGGAGGGAAAATTTATAACTTGTTACAGGTTTTATACTTGTGATCTGGTGTTTTTTTTTACGTAACACAATCATAAAACACTCAATAGCTGATATAAAGAAGGGGTACACACAAATTGTTGTGACAATGTCATAGCAAGACCAGATATGCAAGGTGTGTTTGTTGAAAATTTGAAATGATCATTAAGATAAAATGTATATGTTGCCAGTTGTGGTTCAGGATATGGGAAACAGAATATTTGTATAATGTATATTTCTTGTACAAAATATTTAAATAGTGTTGAAGAATAACAGAGTTGCTTTAAACAGAGATACTTTAAGTAATTGTATTAAATCTGTGCTCTCTAATAGTATCAATGTAAAAAAGATCTCAAGTCAGGATTAGACTGAAAATCACTAGCTTCATGATATCACAGATCATTTAAAATTCATTAATGTAAAGTGGAATTTAAAATTAAACCCAATTTGAGTCACATTTACTACTTAAAAGTTTTTAGGTCTGTAAGTTCGTGTATGTAGTTACCATTATTTATTCGCAAAATTTTAAAGTGATTTAGTCTTGTATAGTACGATTTTGTTATGTCTATTATAAATTACAGTAGAACCCTGTTATAACATTTTCCTGCTTATAACATTACTTTTCTTTAGTCCCACCACTTTTCCATAAGAAATAATGCTTTCTTTTCCTGCTTATAACAGCACTGGTATTTTCATTTCCTGCATATAACATCACTTTTTTCTCAAACATTAATCAAAACTCATGTAAAATTTTTCTTAACTGTATTATTTTAAATAAAATAACTAAGCTGTAGACTAGAAACAACTGTCAAAACCAAATTAATGACTGGGAAAGTGTCATAAGTGTACATTACAATGAAATTAAAGACTGTGATCCTGAATATGACGATCATGGACCTACAGAAGACAAGTGGGAAAGCATCTACTATACACACAATGTATGTATTCATCATGTTTCTGATAGCACAGTAACTACAGCCTCTTTTAATTACATTTTATGCTTATTTACTGTACATAAACTATCAAATTTTAAGTTACTTTTGGGTAATATCCATTTATTGATGGAAAAATATTGATTCCTGCTTATAACATTTTCCTGCGTATAGCACTTTTTTTCACAGGTCCCATGAAAAACATTATAACAGGGTTCTACTGTATATACAGTTTACTTTTGTGTCTTGTGCTTTTTTAATTTAACATAATTTAGTTACAGCATAATGTTAGAAATTGACACAAATACTCGCAGGTGGATACTCGCCTCTAGACGCACATACAAAGTTGGACGAAGTAGTTTTACTCGCAGTACATTTCTACTCAGCACCTGAAGAAGCTGGCTTAGTCAGCAAAATGTTGCACTTGTGCATCTGCGAGAAGAACGGTGTCCTCTGATATATAATATATGTCTCTCTCGAGTATCCACGTGTGAGTATTTGTGCACATTTATATATAATGTTAAGTTATAATAAGTAGCCTAGCGGCCTATTTCCCAGCCCAGTTCCAATGTTATAATTTAGCTGGTGTTAAATTTGTAATATAAAGTAAATGTCAAAACGAGTATGAATTAAGTATTTTGAGTTCAAGCACTGAGTTAGAAGTAGTACTGTTTAGATGTGTATTACTGTTTTCGCATATGTGAAGACAGTTTTGTCCAAAATAAATGGTTGTCTGAAAAAAAATGTATTTTATTCAAGTTGTTCCTGCTGTTTAGTTAGAGTAAAATAACTTCTGAAATTTTAATTATTACTGTTACTAGTTGGTTCTATTTTTAGTTTTTCTGGCCAATGCAATACTTAACTAGTAAATTTCTTCATACAAAAATTATTATTGCTCATGTAACATGTTAAAAATTAATTTACAGTGAAAAACATACATTTTATACAGCTGTTAAATGCATAGTAGACCCTAAGTAGCATTTTACTGGAACCATTAAGAAATCATAAAATTGATTGAAAAAAATTTTAGAATCCTGGGGAAAACAAATATTACAATAAAACTATAAATAAATCAGCAAGTTCACTGTGATAAAATACATGGTTTGTAACGTTAACTACTCATAACTGGCATGATGTGAGCTTAGCACAAAAAAAAAAAGGCAAGAAATCAGTAAAAAAAAAAAAAAAAAAAAAATAATCCACTGGCAGTTAGGATTTGAAATTAGCATTTTGTATACGTTGTATGACATCTAACGACAAGACTGCCCTCAAGCCATGTGAAGTGGCAAATTATTAAGGACAAAGGGTTTGTTACTACCCTTCCTTTCTTTTCTCCTTTTGCAAGTCTCAAAACTATTCTCATCGCTAGTGCTTGGTAATAGTACTGCATTTACTAGTGTATAGTGTGCACTTTTATTCCAAAACAACTGATAAAAATTCAGGGGTGCGTACTATACACGAAAAAAAAAAAAACGTGGAAAGAAAGACGGGCAGCGGCTGAAAGTTGGAGGGGGGAGGCGGAGTTGTAGTTGTAAACTGACGAGTGTCAACAGTTGGAGGCAGAGAGAGAACTTTCTCACCGCCTGGTTCCACCATTATTACTCTTCCTTTTCTTTTCCTCCCCCCGCCTCTATCACTACTGTAATTGTAGCTGCTAAAACCCTAATTTTTTTTTGTTTGAGATGGCAGGAAAGTTTATGAGTGTGGGGTGGAAGCAATATGAGAAGTTAATTTTGACGTCTCGTGATCAGCCATCTTTCCATGTGGAAAGAAAGTAAAAAATTAAAAGGGCGACACTGTTCTTCTTTTTTCCCCAGGGAAGGCAAGGCAGGGTGGTGATTGGGGCTCCACAGCCCTCTGCTTGTAGCCACCCACTGCCACCTTCATGATCCTTCCTTTTTCCTCAGCGCTGGCTGGACAGTAAGTAAAAAAGGCAAGGTTGCTCTGCTGTCATGGAACATTATATTGAAGAGGAAGGGGGGGAGGAGGACCTGCTGTAAGCGGATAATCTGGAGTTGACTGTACAATAGTCATGTGTGTGGTGCCGGAAGTGAACGCCCCGGTGATAGGCCATGAGCTATCAGTGGCCATGTTCCTCTTAGCAATTTTTCGCAGATTTCTGGCGAGATAAGATGCTGTCCGTGTACTCTCCATCATTGTTTCACTGAAGTAAGTTACCAAAGTTATTTAATACACCAGATCATAATTTTTCATACACATTTTTGCCAAGTATTTCCCCAGAAAGTGCCATTCCACTTCATTTAATCATAATTACCGTAAATGGTACTTTAATTTAAAACTGCGTGTGCGCTTTGTTCATGCCACGTGGCTAGGGGCTTTGTAATCGGCACTCATCTGCAAGTCGATGATTATTCAGTGTTTTTAATGGTCAATTGTGTCAGGGCATGTTTGTATTATTCAGTAACGTAATTATTTATCATTTTCATGCATCAGTTAATATTTTACAATCGGTTTTGTGAAACCATGTGCTTATCACCAACGATACCATTACCATCATTGTAGAGTAAACAAAGGGACATTGTGCATTCATTCATACATCTACATCATTTTGCATACGGTTCACGTAAGTTGCATTTCATTTCTTGCATGCAGCCACATTCATCAGCGAGTACTACTATCGTTGTCGTGCCAACCATCACCATACCATTGCGTACCTGAGGGATAGGTTTAACCATGTGATTGTATAGTTGGGAACAGCAGCATACATCCATCATCTACGCTCGCTTCCGAGCAAAACCGTGGTCCATTACAGCAGCCATCTGTTCTCTGCTCTACAGGAGCTGCATTTACAAATGCCTTGGGAGCATCCCGCACAACCCCGCATTCAACTCATACAGAATTTGTAGGCACGAGCACAGTTTCCTTCCACCGCCACACATTGGAATGACGTAGCATAAAATTCATTCAGGCACGCTGTATTTAGTATGTAATAAATCATGGTGCAAAGGGATAATATTGTTTTCATGCTAATTGTGTTCATGTCAGATAAGTAAAAATACACCATCACCACACCTGGAACGAGAAGATCACTAGGCACACAACCAGAACACCCACCCCTGGGATAAGAGGGTCTTGAAGTGTGATACTGGGGAGTATCGCTGGCGCCCACCCTTATAACTATCAATTCAGTCAGTAAATAAAGGGGGAGAAGCTGTCCGTGTTATTGAGGGGCGTCCGGGGAGGAGGGGTAATCAGTCATTAATCACAAGAAATGTGAGGAAATCAGTACGCTATCATTTCTACAAGCTAAAGAGGCGGCAATATATACTGTTTTGTACTTATCAATTTACAGGAGGCGTTAGTGGGGAAATTATCACTGTAACGTGAAAAACTATAAAAGAAAGAATGTCAACCTGGGCCGGCCGAATCTTTTTTATTTATTTTTTATGCTACTTCTGGCTGATCTTTTTTGATCTGTGCTAGAAGCTGGCACCAAGAAGGCACCCTTCTACCACATAAAAGTTCTCACCCCTTCTCTCGTCTGGCTGATGACAGTCTATCTGCATGCATGTGTATGTGTGAGAGAGATAAGCTAGGGTGGCAGAGCATGAGCAGAAGTAGTCAAGGTCAACCGGTACAGTCTCGACAGTAATAAAAACACAGCACGTGACCACACGCAACTCACGAGATGTTTACGTGAAAAATTGCTCTACATCAGCATGTCACAGTGTCTGCAGCCAGCTGCTAGTTTCCTATGAGAAATTGTTTTTTTCCAGGGTCTCTTTACTAGAATACAAGGCCAAGAGCAACGTAAATCTCAGTCTACCTTTCCTCCTTTTTTTTTGTTTAGTTGAAGTCTACTGCCGTGGTTGAAGTGAAAATGTGTGCTTTTAGGCCTCCCTTCATACTATCTTACCTTGGCTGCATCGTCATAAATCAGTGACGTCTTTATACACACTTTACACTTAAAATAAATGTCACAGATACCATCAACATTAAAGGGAACTCAATAAAAGCTTACTGATTTTAACCATTTAACTTTTTCAAAAGCTAAGCCATCTAGAATGTGCGGCCCGGGGCAGAAGCCCCTTTGGGCCCCCCTTTTTTTATAATTTACTAAGCCCTGTTTTTTTTCGATATCATGCCGGCCTCTAGCGTAGTGGGTAAGGCGCCAGTTTACGGTGCGAGAGGTCCTGGGTTCAAATCCTTGCTCGGGCATAGATTTTGTGTTATTCTTTCACCTCACTTCACCTTCATCGGCTTGTAAGACGTCGTTAAAGGGCTGTAAAACCCTCTTACCACCTTGCCTACATTGCAATGCATACCAATGGCTTGTTAATTTTTTTTATAAATGTCTGGAACAAATTGTTTTGCAATCTTGAATTCATAGTATATAGCAGAACAAAATAAATTTCCCTTTAGGTGCCATTGTTACCTGTAGTTACCATCCAATTCACCAGCATCATATTGAAATGTGTATTAATGACGCCCGTACGTGTGTGGCTCGTGCGATGAAGTGGGAGGAAAGGTAAAGAAGGGAGCTCTGCCTGCTTAGTTGCATCTCCACTCGCACGCTTGCTGAGTTGCATCTCTACTCGCGCACCTCGCTAGCAATATTTAACCACACGGAACTTGCCAGATATTTTACAGTGGGATTATTAAAGGCTACATAGCGATGAGCAACTGCTTTTAAATCTTAATACTGTTTTTAAATAAAACGTGATGGATTTAAATGAGGCACACACAATTTTCTTATGGTTTTTGACCAAAAAATAATTTAAATAAAATTAATTTTATTTTTTGAAATTCTGTTCGAGTTATCCGAAGTCCGGGACATCGAGGTCCGAGTTATTGAGGGTTCACTGTATATACAAGTTATTTTTTATTTATACATATATGCTGTGTTTAATATTTAAAATGCAACTAACATGTATCCAAACATGCCTCCTTTTCCTTAGCCCATCTTTCGCACTGCTGAATACTCCAGAGGAAACCATCTAGTAGCTGCCCAGCGCTGAGTAAAGGGAGTGCGAGATTGTGCGACATGGTTTTGCATGTGTCAATAATGGGTGTGTCTCTTCAGTGCTATTAGTAATATCCATGTTTTCTTTCATGACTTTAGTGTTTATGTGTGGTTTTCAATGATGCCACTATATAAGTAACACAAATACAGCAGTGCTCTGGATGCTCGAAAAATACATTGAAGTTCCAATGTTTTTCAAGTGGCTTATTGTTTTCATGTTTAAAATGTTTTTTTTTTTAAATATTTTTCTTTTATTTTCAATTGCCGTTCTCCAACTACTTCCATGTTGTGTCAGCTATGTTATATATGTATCCTGCTGCTGGATAATGAGATAATATGGGAACAGTTATACCACATAATAAGTTTCCGAAGAGTAATAATTTTTTATCTATGTTTTCACTATTTTTCGAGTTCTGATTTGTCCTGTGTAACTTTAGTTTTTTTTTGTATTCAGTGTTTATGCGGTTGTGCCTACAAGGGGGGGGGGGGTTATGATGCATGTTGCATCATAGAAATTACAGGGCGGAGGGGAAACAAAACTGAAAAAATGATTTAATTAATCATAAGTTCAAAGGGATTTTTCTATGTGGGGGAAAGAGCAATGAATGATTGGAACGGGAGAAAAAAAAAGGTGTTGGAAGTTATTTGCTATTCCCTTTGTGCCCCATGCTGGGAAGGGTGGTGGTGGGGTGTTGCATACAGTTGAGAAAGAGAGGGTGTTGTGTAAAGTTGTAGGAGAGGGGAGGGGGTGATGTTGGTTTTTGAGAGAAAGGAGAGGCACTAAGTAGCCATATGATGTGCACCTATCAGTACCTATAATGCAGACCTGCCAACTTTTACGGATTTTCTGTAATTTGTACGGACATCTCAAGATATTTTTTACGGACATATCTAAATCGCACAATTTCCAACGCCGTGCTACCTTGAGTACCTTGAATATTGTATTTATGTTACGTATATCGTACGTTATACTGAGTTATTGTGTTGTAAATAATGAAGTAAGCAAATGATACCGTACTTTCGGGAATAATTGTACTACATCTGTAGCCATTGTACCATATTATTTGTGTCTCGATTGTAACTCGAGCTGCAGAGTCGAGCCAGTCAGGTCAAATCTTGTCATTTCGACAGTTTGTTTTGAAAATGGCGTTGGTTGTGGCTCGTCTGTTTACATGTGTTGTGGTACGCAATTTTTTGGATTCTGTGAAGCTAATTTGCCTTTCATATTTACTATTTGCACTTACTAATTAAAATAATGTAGTTAGGGAATAATGTGAAGAGAACGAAATCATAAGAAAGTTTTATCTCGTCGCGTATGTGTAGCCCGGTGACGTTCGGTATGTAAACAATTATTTTAGGCCGTTTAAAAATTTTTAATTAATTATTTTGACGGTAGATTTGAGGTCAGATGCTTCCTGTATCAACAGTTACGTATTTAGCGTTCGCAAAATGTAGGAATATAAATAAAATTTAAAACGTGAGAATATAACCTCATAGGCACTGCAGTGCTTTGCTTACCCAGTGTGTTGTGTTCACACAATCGTCAGAAAATGCTGAACTGTGCGGTACTGGAAATTGATTAACAACCAGTTAATATTAGAATGGCCTTCTGTGTGGAAAACTAAAATTAAAAGCTAATCTAAAACACTTAACCAAGTACATAGATTTGTGCAAATTTTTCAATAAATATTTATAGTTGTATTTGTATTTTATTCTGATACAACAAAGCACTATAACATTCAGTAGTTTATTTCCCTATTAGTTTTCTGTGTTTTATGATGTAAGCACTGGTGGCAAATAATTTTATGGTATATTTAATAATTTGTGTGTTCAGTTTTAATGTAAGTAGCTTGAAGGCCAATATTATTAATACAATTATTTTTAATAGCAGTTAATCATACACAGCACCTAAAATGCCGTGTTTGATTTACGTCAAATTTTAAATATTTTTAAAATCTTACTGATAGGACTCTTTGGAAGTTGGCAGGTCTGATAATGGTAAGTAAGCTCTATCTCTTGTGCCGTTTGTTGGCACATGCTAATTTTTTTTTGTCTAGTTCGTCTATTCGTAGTGGTAACTAGATGTATTTTTTTATTTTGGCAAAGTTACTCCACCCCAGCACTGGTTATTTCTTTAATCTTCAGTGAAATTGTAATAATAGTAAACTGCTTATTATTTTATAAAGAAAATTTCAGGTAATTATTTATGTGCAGTTAATGCAGTGTGGTATAATTATGGAACAGTTCTTGTGTAATTTTTCTGACCAACTCTAATCAGGATCTGATCATATTTGTTTTCAAATAAATCAAACAAGTTTTTTTTATTGGTAAAATTTAAATTAAAATATCATGTTTTGATTATTAAAACATGTGTGTGTTTTAAAATATTATGTTAGGAAATATAGTTCGATACTGTCGAAATACTATTTTGGTAACATCAAGTAACAACGACTCTATGCCGGCCTATAACCTCTAGGCATTCCTTTGTCACGACCTTGTTCCTTACACATCAAGGCGTGAACATCAACCAAACACTTAGTGTTCTTTATGAGTTTGTAATGTCGTAATCAGACAAGTTTTCCGCCTAGGGTGAGTTTATTCTTTCAGTTTATTATCTTTGGCGTCCTAGTGTTACTTTGTATGACGTTCATCTTTAAAATAATTTGTTTGTTTAATGTAGCGGTCCCCGCCACGCGGTTTCAACTCTTTGCTATGTAGAAGGAAAGGAAGCCTATCCAGTATTTGAGGGATTTGGCTTGTCTACATCTTCCGATATAGAAGTAACATTATTTCTACTCGTCCTTTTGCTGTACCGTCATCGGTAGCCATGGGCGAGATGGAGATGTAACATCTTTCGGCGGTGGCAAAGAGTGTCCCTATGAAGGATAGCCAGGAAAGTCCAGCCAATATATTTATTTTCCTTCTCTCGTTCTAACTACTTGATGTGCACACAGCACTAATTATTCTATTTGAGACTTTATTTAATATTCGATCACAACCTCTGCAAAATTAATTGAACAACGAAAATTGAAAATTTGTAAAATATGTAATAATAAAATGTAAGTTAATTAATTTTGTTTTGTGTTGGGGATCCCCTTGTTTAACTTATCTATTATGATATTCTTAAGCCAAACGTGCTTTTCTTGATTTGTTAATGTACCGTATTGGTTAATCTACATACTCCAAATACTCATTGTGCAAAGATTTTATTATCTAATCAAGGAATTAAAAAAAATAAATTTTTTTCTGAATTATTACTATTTTATTTACTAGACTTAACTAATTTCATAAAGTTTAATATTCAAAGGCTCTCATGCTTCTAAATTCAAATAAATAAAATTTTGTATGGTTTCTTAAATTAATAATCTGTAATGTGAAGTGTTGGGGAAAGGAGGCTCGGCCCTTTCTCTGACCTATAATAAGGAGCACCGATCAACAACTTGTGTCCACGTCAGTACTGTTTTCCCCTCTCTTTGCTTAGCTGACCTAGGAGCTGTCTTGATCGGTTTACCCTATTGATTTACCCTTCCTGGACCTCCTAGGTTGGTTGGTAAAGTTTGGGGGAATTCCACCAAGCAGTACACTCTTTCTCTCTCTCTCTGCAAGGAATCTGGCCGAGTTATTGCCTTTGTCAGTATCTTGTGGGGATGCATATTTTTCCGAAAGTGTTTTGATATTTAAAGGAAAGTTAGCAGTCACCGTTTTTGCAAAATTAGCCATTCCCAACCCAACTAAAACTTTTTAAATAGAGGTATTTAGAACTATTGTGCAATGGAATAATGAGACGGGACAAGGGGTCGGAACATTGCAGAAAAAAATATGCCTACAAAACTAAAAATAACTTGGTTGTCAAGGGGCTCAGATGGTGTAGGTGGTACAGAGAAGGTAATCCGGGTTTGATCCCCAGGATTTTCACAAGTGGGAATCATGCTCGACAATTGCTACTGGTTTTTCACAGGAGCTGCACATGATAATATGAAATCACTCTACCAAAATGTGTTGATGTTATATACAGCCGGTTTCTTAGTACAATTATATTCACCGCTGAAATTTGTATATAAAAATGTTGATTACAAAAATACAGCATGCCATTAGTTCGCCTCACTCATAGATTGCATTACAGTGCTTATGACGCACATTGTTGCCACATCACTTAAAGTTCAATAGACATTTTTCATTGAAATTATAAGTGCTATTATTTATAATAACTAGAGTCATAAATAATTTACACAAATACACTAATACATCTGTAACAAAACATTTGTTTTACATAAATTTTCATTAATATACCATTCACACCCATTCACTTATACAAATAAACCAGTAATGTGAACTTAAAAATTAATAAATAATTGTTCAAATTTTTTTAGTTATTTTTTATTCACCTTTTCTTTTCAGTACAACTTTTGCAGGTATAGTTAAGATATCATGGACCATGCAGCTGTACATTCCTAAGGCCATAAATTGATCACTTATAATAGGGGGAAGAAATGGAAAATGTGATGACTACTCTGGGGATTGAACCCAAACTCCTGGATCCTTGTTGGTATTTGATTTGACTAAGCTGGTAGCTGTTGGGGTAGGAAAATACTTAATTTAATTTATTAAGGTGTAAGAAGTATGGAAAAATAGTTTGTCGTGTTATTTGCTATCCCTTAGTACTGGTGCACAGTGGGAGATTTGCCCAAAAACATAGCCAAAATTTAAATAACGAACTTAAAATACCGGCCAAACTGGTGTTAAGTAGTAATATTAGATAATCCCTCGAATGGAAACCAAATATCACAATGGGAAATTCCCCCAGCATGAGCTCCCACAGCAGCTGAAAAGTGAGGGTCGTGTTGGATGTGTGGACGCCGCAGTGGTGAAGCTAAATACAGTATTGTACTAAAGTGAATGTTGCAGCCGTAAAAGTTGACATTTGCGAGTTTCGGAAAATGAATGCTATTCCTGGAGGTATGTTGCATACATCACTGCCGTAACTTGTTATAAATTAAATGGTAATATTTTAAAACTAATGTTAAAAAAACGACTGAGAGCTGTATGAAAATATAGTTTTATTGTATTTCACAGAGTCTTTTAGTTCTGTAATGCACACCATGCACCTTTCTTTCTACATTGTGCATTTAGTGTAGTGTTTTGGTATGACGGATTCACAAGAACTAGCTCCTAATATGTGCTACTCTTTAAGTAGGATAATTTTTTGTATACTGCTGCACTGGCGCTGGGGTCAGCCTGAGTGCATTCAATATTGTTGGCAATGGACACAGCCACCAAATACCAGATTCTTCGTCTTTTTTTAATTTCTTGATAAGATTCCATACTATTTTTAATTAAACATTTTACTATGCATGTAAAGAAAAAAAATGCAAGCAAAGACCCCCAGACTACAAATCAATTTCCCTTCTCTCCCGACCACCCTTATTTATTAATTGTTTTTGCCCACTTGATAATTTTAACAAGTCGGCACCCCTGCATTGCTGTAACGAATACATTTAATTTCAGGATCATGTGAAGAAGTAGCATACACCATAGGGAGCTGTTCTTGATTCTAAAGGGCTGCTTAACTACAGATGTAAGTACCAATCTGGAACACCTACAGAAACTATTGTCTGAGCAACAGGGTTGTGCTACAACTATATCTGAGAGTGCAAGGCCTGCTTTATCAACATTTTTTCTGAACTGAACACTATTTTTTCTGAACTGAACACTGAATAGAAAGCTACTTCGAGAAATGTAGACTGTTTTCTAAAGAAAAACCAAGCATGGCTCAGAAAAATAATTTGTATTCCATTGGCCTCTGGACAGTTGACAAAGAAACGTGGTCGACTTTCTACAGAATTTTGCTCAAGTAGTGAAAGAATGAAGGAGAATAGAGGAACTACATACCAATATAGAAGTGTCAAAGTTATCCTATGCCACTCAGATGAGCTTTAGTTTGTCGGGTAAATCAGATGTTGCCAAAGTAATAAAAGAAATAACTACAACTACCCCAACAAGAGCTACCAAATATCGGAAGCATGATGGTATGTAAATTGAGAAGTCACTATCTGGAGATTAAGCTTTGTCAATAACGGTTGAAACCAAATTGAGTAAGCATCCGTTATGAAGAAGTGAGAAAAGCGAAATCAAGGTGCTATCTACTGTGGACAAGTATCATGGTTACTGAAAAAATTCAGAAGTTCAGCTACAAAGTTTATTAGATCACAACAGTCTATGTATTTTACCAGTCAAAGAATAAGTGACTGTAAGTTTACATCCTGAAGATGTGTGTGTATTACTTTTAATCTGTAAGTGAGGATGTGATGGGAGATCCGGACACAGTGAGTATAAGCAAAGATTCAATGATGATTCTGATTTGGATGCAAATGTGTTCTTGACATCTTTTGAACTACAGTGAACCCTCGATAACTCGGACTAAAAGGGGGAAGAAGCTGTCCGAGTTACGATTTGTCCGTGTTATCGAGGGGTGTCCGGGGAGGTGGGGTAATCAATCATTAATCACAGAAACGCGAAGAAATTAGTACGCTATCATTTCTACAAGCAAATGAGGCTGCAATAAATACTGTTATGAACGTAACTATCGTATCAAGTTACAGGAGGGCCACAATGCAGTGGGAAAATTAACATAACGTGGAGGACTATAAAATAATGTCAAACAATGTGGGCAGTCAGAGCTTTATTTATTTTTTTATGCTGCTACTTCTGGCTGATCTTTTTTTTTTATCTCTGTGCTAGAAGCTGGTACCAGGCACCCTTGTATCACATAAAAGTTTTCGTCTAGCTGGCGACAGCCAATGTGCCTGCACGTGTGAGAGAGATAAGAAATGATCGTTGGAGATAAGCTAGGGAGGTTGCAAGCGGAAGTAGTCAAGGTCAACTGGTACAGTCTCATGCAATACAAACACCGCACGTGACAACGTGCATCTCACACAAGATGTTTACATTGAAAAATACCTTACGTCCGTATGTCACAGCATAGGGGCAGCAGCCAACTGCTAGCCTGACAGTTACTCTACCCTCCTACGAAGTTACAAAGGTATAAAAATAATTTTCCTCGTATACACGAATAAAAACGGTACTGTAATTAACAATCCTTCTGGGTCACTGTACATTATGTGAACACATTATAACACTACTAATTTTAAAATTTAATTTTATGTATGTAAATTGCATCATAGAACACATAATTTACAGCTTTATTCTTACAAAAATTGTCATATTATAAAGCAATAACATTTTAATCATGATCTACAGAGTTACCGTATTTACTTGCGTAGTCGCCGCATATTTTTTGACCAAATTGTAGGCCCAAAAAATGAGGTGCGGGCATTATAAGAGGTTTTAAAAAAAATTACCTTCTAAATTTTTATGTAGAATATAACAAATGTACATTTTTTTTCTATATTTACTCGTTCATAACGTGACCATTTCTTCTGAAATAAAGAAAATGATTTTGTCGGTGTATAGTAACACATGGAAAAATTAAGACTATAGAATCATGTTAATCCATTGATGTGCGTCACTCAATGAAAATCATTTAAAGTTATCCCGCATAAGACGTTTACATTTTACAGTCCATTACATGTATGCTATTATTTCCCGTGAAGTAGTTTATAAACAAATCCGATTCACGCTTAAAACGTTACAACTCTCCAGACGCCGTTACGTTATCAACAAAGCATCATCAACCAGCGAGCGTGACTCATCGTGTCCGGCTTGGACATGGATGTTGTGTTGTTCTTTCACCACCCACATCGGCACTTGAAAACATCTTTTTTAAAGGGGCGTAAAACCCTCTCACCAATTTTTCTACATCGCAATGCGAAGCAATGATTTTTAATTTTTCTTTAATGTCCGGAACAATTTGTTTTGCAGCCCTGAATTAATTGCACATACCAGAGCAAAATAATTTTCCATTTATGTATCATTGTAACCTGTAGTTACCATCATTTCACAAGCACCCTGCTGAAATGTTTGTTTACGACACACGTGCGTGCCTGGCTCTCTTGGTGAAGAGGGAGGAAAGATAAAGAAGTGAGCGGTCGGCCTGCTGCGTTGCAGCTTAACTTGCGCGTTGTGCGCCTCACTAGCAAAATTTTACCACACGGAACTTACCAGATATTTACTGTGGGATTATTAAAGGCTAAGTACCGATGGATGACTACGTTATAAAGTTTAATACTGTTCTAAAATATAATGTGATGAATTTAAATCCAGCAGAAACGATTTTTTATGTCTTAACCAAGAAATAATTAATAAAAAATTAAATTTTTTTAAAAATTCTGTCTGAGTTATCCGAAGTCCGTGACATCGAGGTCCGAGTTATCGAGGGTTCACTGTATTGCAACTTGTATCTTCTGAAGTGAAATCTTGGAACAAAATTGTTGTATGGAAAAATCTGAGGCCTTCATCTCCCAGATTTTGTAGGCCAGTAAGACTGCAGTTTATCCATGAAAACACTGAATGCATTGTCAGTTGAAAAAAACTATATTCAGCAGCAATTTGAATCACTTGTTCAGTTGACTATAACAATAAATGGGAAGGAGATATCTGTCACATACAAAATGTTGTTTACCGTGGTAGATGGTAAGGTGTGTAACGCAGTGTTCTCAACATCATCTTTGTTGCGTTGCTATTTGTGTTGAGCCACTTCCAAGAATTTTAATGACATAAAAGAGGAACTAAAGAGGAACATAAATGAAACCCATCTTGTATTTGACATTTCAACATTGCATATGTGGATTTATTTATTTGAATGTACATTGCATTTCTCATACAAACTTACTATTGAAAAGTGGCAAGCACGTTCTGAGATATAAAAAAAAAATTGTATATTTTAAATAATTTGAACAAAAAGTACATGGACATATTTTTTTATTCAAGACAACTCAGATGGTCAGTATAATACCAAAATAACAGTATTTTAACTTTAGGAAGCTAACGTAAAAAGCAGTTAAACTTTATACATTATGCAAATGAAATACAACTTTGAGTATCCCCCTTTATCAAAAACCATGTTCTGTCACGTGTTTTGCCTTTGTGTTTACCATCCTTCTTGATTAAGTATTATTTCTGTATACTACATATTTTAAATGTAACACAACGTAAGAAAATATGAATGGTTAGTCAATAAAAGCACAATAGCACACAAGTAACAATACTGTTAGTTATTCCGATGCTGACCATTCAATAGTCTCCCTGTAGAAGTCCATAAATTCGTCTGGATTGTGCCTGGTCAGATTTTGTATATCTTAAATCTTCTTTTTCTCGATTGTTTCACAACCACTTGGATAAGCAGGTAATATCCTGATAGTGGTTTGTCCAACTCCTGGTAGCTTCGATAGAAACGTGTGCTTGACTAGACCATCAATCACTTCACTGATAACAGTTCCTTGGCATTCCGAGTTGAATTCAAAATGTGTAAAAGAAGCAATAATAAACTGTACTTTCTAATTTCTCGGCACACGCCTCAAGACACTTTCTAGTGACAGGGTAGTTTTCTTGTAGAATGATGACCGCCATGCTTGGAAATCAAAGATATCAAGTGTGTCAACCATTTCAACACTTTAAGCACACTTATTACTTGAAGTCACTATCATCTCAACATAGTCTTTAGGGATTTACACCTGTCTGCTGTTTGTACAACCTGCTTCGCCACTGTGAACTGTCGATGGTAAGGAAGATATGAATGCCCTCGAACCAAGAAATAATGGAATACCTTCTCAAACCTTTTTGTATCTGTTAGTGACAAGAGGTATCTTACTACAGCGTGATTCCTGTTTTGGCTAGGGAAACCACCACTAAACACATACAGTTCTTTTACAGTACTAGGAACCTCTTCATGTATATAATCCATAAGACAGAAGCATACTTCACTGGAGCCTTTTCTTGCAATCCTTTCATGGTAAACATAAAAAGGTGACAGCCTGTTTTTATTTAATGAATATTAAAAACATTTACCCATAATTGCCTACTGTAGAACATCTCCTGTACAGGAATGTGTGGCAATGGCAGGTTTTGCGTAGTCGATACAGATGGCACCTAGATCAACTTTCTTGCATCTAGTTTCCATTTCCTTCATCTTCATGCAAAATTTCTTGCTACGCCTTTTGTGGATTAATAATTCTGCAAGGGCCGCATTCTTGGCTGCGTCATTTAAATGAGGACTCTTGATCTTGACACCAAGCTCTTCACATGTGCTACATGTATCGATCTGAGGTCTACCAAAGTGGTATGAAAAGTTAAAAGATATCTTATGATATTTGAAAGAACTGTGCAAAGAAAGTGCATGACTGGATTTATTCGTATATATACTCCATTAAAAAATAAATGACTGTCAAAATAAAAATAAGATAAAAAAAAGCAGAGTACGATTTAGTTAACAGAATACATACACAACATAACATTTCAAAAATGTAATAGGGTCAAATAAACCAAGGAACAAACAGATAATAAATAAAATAACAAAAATAAAAAAGAAACCTAAGTTGAAATGCAACACAACGATGAGACGAAACAAAAACACAGTAGTTTTCGAGACAGTAAGTATTAACGACATTTTGGGAACTGGAATCTGTTCCCATCATCAGGTAGACACACAGGGTTCAGGAACACGAGTGCTACTGATGAGGAGACTGGAAAAACCATAGGTTTATATAGGGTAAAGCCCCTTATCCTGCTCAGCCAATGGGAGACGAACTGTCTCCTGATTGGTCACGCAGCATGTATTGACTCTGATTGGTTGTGGTGGATTGAGTGTTTTTTTTGTGCTGTAAAGTTGTTTCTCTCTTAATCAATGGGATCCACATATTTTTAATTCAATACTCTGTTGACTGAAAATATTGCTATTGCTAACAATAAAGGCTGATTTTTCTTTTAAATTTTGTCAGTTAAGTGGTTTAGAACCTTCCCAAAGGATTTTGTGGCTATTTCCCCATGCATGTTCAGCCAGTCTATATTTTTGAGTTTCGCCTTTTTGCAATTGTTTTTATGTTCTTTGATTTGGGTTGATAGAGCTCTGCCAGTTTCACCAATGTACATATGGTCATATTCACAGGGTATCTGATATACACAGTTGTGGGTTTGTAGTTCTTCTGTGGGTAGTTTCACCCTGGTAACCATGCTTTTAATAGTCAATTTGGATCGGAATGTAGTTTGAAGTCCGTACTTGTTTCCCAGACGTCTTATTTTTTCAGAAAGGCCTCGAACATATGGAATTACTAGGGTTCCTGATGGTTTTTCGGTTTATGTGGGCTTAAGTTGTTAGGTTTCATGTGCTGTTTGATGGTGTTTGCTGGGTAACCGTTGACTGCGAGTTCTTTTCTTATTTGGTTGTGTTTTACAGCTACAGATTTCTTGTTTGATATCTCAGCTCAGTTGGCTAGTGTGCACATTATGCCAGTTTTTGTGCTTTTGGGGTGGTTGGATGCAAAATGTATTATTGACCTGTATGTGTAGGTTTCTTGTATACTTTGGTTTCCAGACTGCTGCTTTCCTTGCTGACTAGTATGTCCATAAAAAGAATGCTGCCATTGGTTTTTTTCTCATAGGTGAACTTGATTATGGCCTTAATGAGTTCACAAATTCCTTCAGGGTTTCAGGTCCATGTTGCCAGATAGTAAAATTATTGTTTACATAATAAAGCCAGATTTCAGGAGGGCTGTTTGCTTTTGCTAAGTGCTTCCTGCTCAAAGTTCACCGTGAATGGTGAAAATGAATTCTCCATTACTTAGGGCTGGTTGTTGACTATCTAAAACCTGGATACGGAAGCACAAATGATGGCAATACTGCTCGACGTTTTTTTGAAAACTCTGATATGAGTGCAAGAGTTACATGTGTAGACATAACTTTAATAAAAAAAATTCTACACAATTTTTTTAGCAATTTCAAGAGGTCACAAAATTAATGTCAAGAGTTTTCACAATTACTCTCTAGAAACTGTAACAATATCCCATGTCAACAACAGTGCATAAACTTTTAATTCAGGGACCCAAAATAATATAATCCACTTAGTTGCTAATCGGGCAATTATCAGAAGGTGCTCAAGAGGCTAGACAAAGGATATGAAAAGATATCATAAGGGAATTTCGAGGACATGTTCCAGAGTACAGACAATGGAAGACGTTTTCAATTGGTTACTCGTATTTTCAGATCCGATGACTACTAGTGTGACAAAACTTCCTCAAAATAAAAAGACGCAACTTTCCCCAGATGCCATTTAACTGCTGCTGTTCTGCCCCTCCTCCCTTGAAGCATCAGAAACGCTCCACGATTCTGACAATACAGATTCTGATTGAGAATATAACGTTTACACTTAAAATGTTGCCACAATACATATTACTGATATTCAACATGCCAAATAATTGTTGCAGGGAATTCTAAAATACTTATCCTTGAAAAACTTTTGCATTCACAACAAAATTATTTGCCAAAGGAGGGATTACTACAAACATTATTTTTCAGTTTGCAGTGGTTTTTTAATGTGTATTCCTGTATTTTTCAATTGTGTATATTTTATTTTAAATTACTGGTTTCTATACCATAACTATTAATTTTTTGCTTTTTGCTATTTAAATACGTTTCAGGGACTCCTCAGTGGTTATGTCAAATACACTAACCTAATGCAATATGTGTGACATACAAAATAAATATATTTCTATTATAATGTAAATTTTGCTATATCTTTCATTAACTAACGACAAAATAAGCATTGTAAATAATATAGCAAACATTTAACATGTATACTATGCAAATTATTGGTTATGATAGGGCATAATACATTTACAGTCATTAACTAATTAATTTGAACATTAAATTTGTAATCAGCATCCTCAAAGGCCCTATTGGTTTTTGTATTTTTGGCCACATTTTAGGCCAAAACTTCCACTGTGTGGCAGGTGAGGGCATGAATAATACATGCTTTACAAAAGAGTGAGTTTTGATGCATTTATCTGTCGGTTAGACAATTGGCACCCTAGCGCTGGAAATGTGGTGGTGGTTGGTCAAAGAAATATGATATTATTATTGTTTTGCAGACCCTCTGCAATAAAGAGTGTGAAGGTATTTGGATGGCTTATAACATGAAATTACGTATTTTCGTGACTGAATTTGCAAGTCTGGTTGAACAATTCCGGGAATGTTAGGAGTATTTTTAAGGAGTGGTGAGAAGTGGGGATGGGTAATAGGACGATCTTGCGCATCCCCCCCCCACCTCACAAAGGGTCACCGTCCCCCAACCAAACCACCAAGATGCATTGTTGGAAGAAAGTGTTTCTACAGTTTGTGTATGTAAAACCTAGCCGTAAATGTGAGTGTATCTAGTATGCTGAGTGTTGCATAGACATATTGTCACTCGTAGATATAGATGTAGACCTAATGCACGCAACACTGAACTACGTAGTGCCCAGTGGCCCGTACCCATTGTAGCCTTACTTATTTACTGTTGTATATGACTACAAAACTATTTGAAATAACAAGTTACCAGCTTAACTAATGAGCTTACTTTCTTCAGCGTGGCTGTAAATTAACCCATAAAGTTACAATTGGTCACATAAATTGAAAGTACTACATGTGATTTTTTACTCATGTCATATTATAGCATGGGTGTAGAAATTGTTACCAATATAAAACCCAACATAAAAACTCCATGAATGTGCTAAAATCTTTTACGATGGTGTTCTGACTGTACATAGTGTATAATTTTGGGTATTTGTAAATTTCGTTGAGACTAAATCATTAAATAGTGCATTTCGAACAATCCCGGTGAGCACTTCCAACTTTGAATCTCCCGCGCAGCAATTCACCAGTTTGAGTTGGCAGCAGCTCTTCCTCATCATCTGCCAGCGGTTGGCAGCCTTGGGCTTCCGGGAGGA
>PNEQ01122804.1:0-36534 GCA_003012365.1 Medauroidea extradentata | reverse complement strand
GTGCAGGTCCTTCAAAATGGAGGACATTAAAAACTTCAACACATGGAGTTTTTAATGTCACTATGATTCATTGGTTCAATCATAAATGAGTGAAAGGGACACCTGTGTCAGGTCCTATGTGCATGTAGAAAGTAAAGTTCTTTAGTTCTTTCATGAAGCTTCTAGACACAGTGAGAGAGTTTAGGACATCCTCTCAATAGTTAACCAGGCTTAGGGAAAGGAACACAGGTTGCAAAGTTACTATACAAGGAGGAAAACTAAGTGCTAATGTACAAGTCGCCGAACATTTTCGTACAGCTATAGTCTTTGTTGTGGTGGTACCAGTGTCACAAATTTTGGCTCGGCTAGCAGAGGCACACTCTTATCCCGGGGTTCACACACGTGGGTATCGTGTAAGGGAGTCATCGTATTAAAGGAATCTGTACTCAGTTTTTCTTCTGGTACCTTCAGTTTATTAGTGTTCATCTGCCGAGAACATTCGGTAAACTGAAAGTAAAGACTTGTTAAACTAAACATTGATAACGTTCGCATGGCCATGTTCAACAACCTGCCCAAGCTACATTTTCTTGTACGCCCGCTCATTTTCACAACTACTGCAGCACAATGTTTCACTGAAGGAAGCTAACACAAGAAGGCTGAGGCACTGCCTAAACAGGGTTCACCGCCTTGCACTCGCACACAAAAAAAAAAGGCATACTTCCGGGAATGTTCTTAATAGAGCAATTATTTACTTTGGGTGCAAAACTAATGGTGTTCAGATTGTTATAAGTTCCAGAAAATTACCAATTAGACTCACATTTTAATGACACGTTACAAATTAAAATGAATAACATAATTTAAATATAAATGTTCGGCACTCACTTTCTATGGAAAGTTAGTCATCTCCAACACTCTTGTGCAACGTCATTTCCCTATAAAAATACCCAGCGTCCTTAATTCAATGTCCTCCTCTGCTGAGGCACCAGTCTGTCTGACCACTAATCCCCATACCGAAGCATCTTTGAGTGCAAATCAAGAAAACTGAAATAAATGACATTATGATGAATTTACACAAAACAGTTAATTAAATAATTTCCATAAAATCACGTGCTGAGTCAAATGAGCCCAAATAATATTAGTTTACCATCAAATTGAATACTTATGTGGAACGTGGTACTCCTTTATACTTATGTTTTTTGTTACACATACAGTAACTTAAAGAATGTTACGTGGAAACATATAATGCATCTTACTATTCTTTTAATTTTGCACCTCGACAGTAGTTCTGTTAAGTTATCAATAGTGAAATTGACTAATGGCTCACCACTGTTAATCACACTCAATATTTAATAAGTTTTAGCAACAATGATGGTTTGGTACGCTTTACATACTTAGGTTTCAACCAAGACATACGACTTGTCAGAACACAGAAAATACACATGGAAAACTTCCTTTAAAGAGAGTGAATTAGGAATTACATCAGACAAAGGATCATTATTTTAAATTGATAGTGTTGCCTCTGCTCTTGCTGAGCACTGACGTTTAGGCAGTGTGAAAATAGCACATCATCAAAATTATGCACATAAACACGGCAAGGTCTGTCAGGCTCTGCTCCTGGTGTGTTGAGAGTTGCAACCTCGACTTAAAATAGCAACATCAAACAAAACATAAGCATAAAAAAATTATAGGGTGGTACCCCTGGACACACTACAGTGTGCGTGCTCATAGAACAGTGAGCAGCGAGTGATCACCGCTGCTGCTTTCTGGGCAGAGAGGAGTAGAGGCAGCTGGCATGTTGCCCTCCCTCCAAACCCTTTTCTCATAGCTCAAGTTAGGCAGAATGCATGAGGTAAACAAGTCACATGCAAGGTCAAATTGAACGGAGTGGCACTGGACTTTTGTGATAATATTTAAATTCTTTTTGGTAAAAGTATGCTGCCTGTATGGGCTGCAACTTCTCACAGTCTTTTATGAAAGTAGGAATAGTAAGATGTTTACAAACACATAAACCTTAACGACGCATATCTATATTGGTATTTATGGTCATTTTTTTAATGCACTGAAGCAGCTGGTTAAAATAACTGCAGATAGCTGGTTATTAGCTGGACTTTTCCCACACTGTCATTTCACTGTTCGTCGGTTATAAACTCGCACAATGGTGTTTGTTGATTACAAACTCATACAGTATGTGATGACACATTGTTCTAAAAATAATATTTAGGCAGATATTGATATTTATATGCCTGTTTATATGTTGTTATTAAGTGGGGGTTCACTCAGATGGTAACTATACTGTGGGTTTATTTAGATATTATTTATGGTTAAATGATTAATTTGACATTTACAGTTAAACTAACATTTACTCTACTACAATGACAGATACTCTAATACAAAAACTGTTACTTAAATTAATTTAGGAGTGGATCGCAATATTACTGATTATAATATATTATGTTAAGTTGAGGGTTGCTGCCACAAAATTAGATCTGACGATCTTATCGAAAGCTGGATTGATGAGGTAGACTGTATCAACGGACGGGCACGCCCCCAGTGAACTCGACCCAGAGTCCCGGAGGAGAGTTAATTGGACGAGTGTTGACGGACGACAGACCTCGTCTACCCCGTCTACTTGGTAACAAGACGTTATATTTGCGTGTTTGTCATGGTGAGGTCATTTGCTGTCTTCCATGGTTTCCCAACGCTGGCCTAATTGCAGTCCGAACCTCTCTCGCTGTCTGGCTTGCAAGGCAATATCATAACAACACGTGCTGCAGGCCGACCAATTGATGTGTTTGGCTTTAGACCATGGCTGCCAGTTCTGACTCAATTTAAGTTGTTTCAATTTGCATTGCTATTTAAAGAAGCATAACCACTGTGTATATCGAGAACTTATTATATACGCATAATATGAAAAAAAAAAAAACATAAAACTAAGTGGCTTTACACAATAATATATGGTACTGAGTTTGGCAAGTTCTGGAAGATGGTTTCTCAAATATCTTACAAGAATATAAAATTGTTTAAATGGTAGCCATTTTGATATGAATAATGGATTACATGAAACAATGACAAAGCGTGACAAAAAATTGTTCTCAATTAACTTTACGTAAAACCTGTTTTAAAATTTACAGTATTTTGAATATCTGGGGCTAAGCTGAGGCTCGTTAATGTTTAACACTAATACATGTTAGTTTTCTTGCTGCTATTCTCTTGGCAGTAAGTGCAAAAAATTTCGCAACCAGATAGCAAAGATTTTTTGTTATCTGAAAGGAATATAATCTTGCTGCATGTGTTTCATTAATGAAACATGACTCACACATTACTCTCAAAAGTATCATAAGGTTTGCAGGTTCAAATTCAAAATATGCTTTAACAAATTTAGAGTAGAAAGAAGCAATGTGTCCGAGGATGATACACATATTTAGAAAATTACAAACAAAATGCCAAAGATGTGGTGGCAATCTTGATGATGCTCACTTGGTTATTTTGCAAATTAAATAAATTTTACAGGATATTTTGTTTGGCTGTGATGAGCCATTTAGTTATAATATACTTGAAAAAATAATAGCCAATCACCTTAGTCTCGGAAACATCATAACAAAAAAAGCTAACCTATAGGGCTGTAGTAATAGTTGTGTTTTTTAAGACGACTTGACCAAGACAATCTTATTTTTTAAGACAGCACTTTTCAACTCTAGGTTTCATAGTCCATAAATAAGATGATGAGCAAGACTACATGCTTCAAGACGAGCTTGTTTGGCACTACTTCCAGCTTGATGAAGCACGAACTTAATATGGTCGAGAATTCACAAATGATTCCAAACACTCACTAACACCACACAATAATTACAATGCTTACGAAAATTGCCCTGCAGGTGCTCTGCTTCTTGTATCAAGACCATTTATCATTAATGATTAATCAAGCTACGATCAAATATAATCAATTAATTAGTCAGTTTTACATTTTTGATACTAAAAGCTCTGCTTAGAATACTTTTAAAGTGAATCAAGTTTAAATTGAGAAATTTAACTACACCTAAGCTAAACTCATGACTATTCATAAACGTGTAATGATGAGGGCTTCTATCTTAAAATGAACCATCTATCATTTATACAAAACTTTTACCATGACAGAGAGTTTGTAATCACTAAATTGTAAATGTTTATAATACATAACTAGAGGTTCATTCCTGTTAAAAGTTATAAAACATATTTGCAGTACAGTAAACCCTCGTTTTATCGGACCTCCATTCAGCAGACTTTGTATTTAACGGAGAAAATCTGGCGATACAAAATTAATCCACCATCAGGTCTACTTGTCACATGCAGCACAAGACCTATTTGATTATTGTGCTTTGGTGAGTGACATCAGGCGCATGCATGGATAGCCGTGCAAGACAGTAGACAGAGCAATTTTTAATTGCGCATCAGGGTATGTGCCGTGTCCGGGCAAGAACGATTGTCTACCTGAATTTTTTACGGAACTGTAAGATCAACAGCGCATGACCTACCTGGTTATTATGCTTTGGTGAGTGACAACAGGCTCACGCACAGATAGCAGCGTAAGACAGTAAGCAGAGCTAGTCGCTCATCTGTGTTTTGACGTGTCCAGACAAGAACGACTGTCGTGTCAGTGTCGACTTGAAATTTTTACGCAGTTGATATATGTGTGTGATAAATATTATGCGTTTTTTAAAATGAAATGGCGTCTGCAACATGGCAGAAAAGAAATAGTGTAACTTTGACATCAAGCAAAAAATTTGAACCAATAGAAAAGTTAAGAGGATGGTGTTTCGATAGCAAAGTTGTGTGATGATTATGGTGTTAAAAAACAAACCGAGTCGGATATTTGTAAAGAAAAAAATAGTTAAAAAAGAGTTATATGTTGAAATATGATGTTGAACAAAAATAAATTGCCACTGTTGGACCCAGGAAATACGCAACGCATCTTCACATGACGAGGCAGTGTATATTCAACAGCGCTCGTGTGGTGTAAATGTGCGGGGTGTAGAGAGATGAAATCTGCTGCGGACAAACTAGCGCAACACATGCCTTTCTCTCGCTCAGCATTTCTGTCCCTTGCCCTTCAGAAATTCTCAAGGGCGGCGGCTAGATTATTATCTCACAGACATAGTATACTATACTGCGTCGCGATGCAAACAGCGGTAGTTTAGACGGAAAATTTTTTTTTGTATATATTTAGTAAACAAACACTTTACTGTGAAATACAAAGCAGTAGCTCAAGTTCATGTGTCACATGTTACCACGCACTGTAACATGAAACCAAGCTGATAGCAAGCCGCCTACTGTCCCTCTTCTTCTACTCTTCCCCCGCCCACCACCCTTGGTTATTTCAATGAGCAGACAAAGGCATGTGCTTATATTTCTACTCCCACCCAGTCAGCACAAACCTTCCCCCTCGCCCACTTCCAGCGATTTGACCACAACAAACATGTTGCATTACTATGCGTATCACACTGCTATAAATCTATCGGCTTGTCTATTTTCGTGTGCCGATTTTGGTATTTCGCGATTTACCGGACCACGCCTCCTCTAATAGTCCGGTAAAGCGAGGGTTTACTGTACTAGGGAAAATCCTTTGAAATTAGAGCTCAGCTGAACTCAAGTTCTTTTAAAGGAAAAGGAGTTTAGCTCCAGCTAGAATACCTTTGGAAGAAAGGAGCTAGCTAACACTCCAAAACTCATCCTTCTGGAGCTTATCTCTTTTATAGTTCCTTTTGTAAACAATTAGTATTAACTAACATAGTTAGTTTAATTAATTTGAAATTACAGCAAAGTTGAGACTATGTAGGGATGCTGGGGAAAACGGAAAAAAAATGGGAACGATAGTGACAAAAATGACTCTGTAAATAAGTTGGATAGGATGTGGGTGGCACGGTTAGGAGAATAGGCCAGCTAGCAGGGAGACCTGAGACCACTCGCGCATCTAAACCTGATCGGGTCCACTTTTAGCTGCTTTTACTATAAAACTTGCAGTACTACTTGTATGCAGTTCTCTATGATTTTTTGCTTCGTGTTTACGTTATAAATATTCGCTGGAAAGCAGTCCGATTATGCCAAATTTTTTTTAAAAATTTGTGATGCGTAAGATTTAAAGGGAAATATTTTCAAAATGTCCGTTATTTAAAATTTTCCGTTGTTTGGATGTCCGGATACACGGTAGTTTACTGTATATCATATTTAGTTGAGTTGGTGGGAAAAAAATTTTTATTTTAACATTATTAACAATACGTATGTCTCAATACTTCAGCCCAAGCTTAAATAATATGAACGAATGAACAGAAAAAATATAACCTCAAGCAAACATTAAGATTATTTAAGAGGTAGTGTCACCTAAATAATAAAAATTGAGCGATTTTAAGACACGCACGGGCGCAGCAGAGCGAGCGCCGCTGTGTTACATAATGAGCACGCGCCTAGATCTTCATCCTGGCGGCTGGCGAGTGAACCAGAATCTAGGTATCCAGTCTCCACAGCGTGGTGGTGGACACCACAAGAACCAATTCACAGATAGTGCTTCGCATCTCCGTTAGAATGCGCTGCAGTGCAGCGTGCTCTCTGGATTAATTCTATTATGGATAGAAAGCAGTGGTGTGTAGCGTAATTTTTTGCACTCGCCTCCCATGATAAAACAAGCGAGTTTATAAAAAAAAATATGTATTATTATTTATGCAAACTTTTTGCAACAAATTTATTACTGTAATCATAAATAATTTGTTTCAGCGATGCTAAAAAAAACTATTTTTTGAGTACTAATTATTTTTAACAAGCAAAGAAACGAGTTTGTTGTTTCACGAGCGTGACTGCATACAAGCTACAATGGCAGCTGCCGCACGTATTTAATTATTATTTTACCATTGTCTCGATAATATTTAATCCAGTTTTCATTAAATTTTTCTGTTGCTATTTTTATCGGCATTTCCTTAATTTTAGTTGGTGGAGCGGGCGGGAGAGAGACGGAAAGATTGAATGCTCTGGCAGCGTTAGTCATCACTTCTCACATGTTGATAGCACGCAAGGGTGGCCTAACTCACCATACGTACGCTCGTCGAGCTTTGTGCTGAAAGTTTTTGAAGATTTTTCGCCGATTGTTTTTCTTTTCATGACTGTGGCTTACCGGTTGACGGTAAATGAGTTTTTGAGACATTTTGCTTTTTTTAAAATTACCTTACATTCAGATGAAACATGTGTAAGGATTTAACTTTTTTTGGGGGGGGGGGGGGGGGTAGAGGAGGATTTAAGGAAACATCAATTTAGAGCAAACATTTTCGGGTGCCATGACATTTCGTTAAATCGAGGTTCTACTGTAACAAGATTACAGGCAGATGAGTGAGTGAGGAGAAGAAGAAGAAGGAGGAGAAGAAGAAATCAGCAATTAATTTAGAAAATAAACATGAAAATCACAAAATATGAATAAGCTAACAAACAATGAATCCCTAGGTATTGTGCTCATTCACAAAAATTGGGTCACATAAAAACAAACATACAGCGGTGAAGATTCACAAAACTGAAAAAATAAACATAGACTAAATTAATATGGCACATCATTACTCGTAAAGGCAGTAGCTACAATAGAAAGTCAGATCAATTTTATAGACTTAGCCCCTTCTTCAAAATCAATTCAATATTCCATAATACTGGAGTGTTTTTTTTATGGTTCACAGAAATAGGGTCTCCCAATACATTGAATGTAGACACAACTACTTACACAGCTGTTTTTATAATGCATGTGACGCTGCTGCTTTGTGATATCACCGTAAGGGCCTTTAAGGTTATGTCATGTGAAGTGTGCCGGATAGCTCAGATTGATTAGTTTAATGTAGATTAGTTTTCATACACCCATCAGTCAGGTTTTAACTAGAAGTGAGAGACTCAAGATTCGTCAATAGTTATATTTATCTTCACAGGTGAATTACATTTCATAACATATGGTACCATTTAGTTATTGCACTTTGCATTTAAATCCAATTAACCTTTCGAGCGACGCTTAGCTACCATGATATTACTGACAAAGAAAATAATATATATACATATTGACATTCAAGCTATTGTTTCTATCCCTGTGACACACATTACCTCAATAATTCACTGTGATGATAAAAAAAACAAAGTCTATGTCCATTCTAGTCACACAAACGGACTTTCTCCCCCATCTGCCCAACACACATCCTTCCTCTCGTGCCATCCCTGCCTGACTGTTATTAGGCATATATGAATGTTTCTGCGCAACTGCCCACGGGTCAGTGCGCAGCACGAACTGTCGAACTACTCCTACCCGACTGAATGTACGACCAATCTCCACGAGTACACATCTACGACTGATCACGGCCTAGTGCCCGGCTTAGACTGCCCAACTTCACGGCAACGGACATGGTAGCTAAGGTATCCCTCGGCGGAGTGATACAACAGACTCCAATTCTCCCAAAAGCAGTACAATTACACATAAACATATCACAAAGAATTCCGAAATTTCAGTTTTTAGTTTTTACATCAAATTAATAAAGAATATGAACACAAATATAATAATCGGGGACAAACGGTGCGCAACAGCGGAACTACTTTCGCGGCGCAACACCCAAGGATCCCCTGTGATGGCTGACCAATGTGCGTCAATAACCTACGTCATTAAGAAAAATTCCACGTAGCAAACGATCAACCACAACGTCGGCGCCAGAAATCCTACAGTCTGGAGAAGTGTGCAACACAAGAAGTTACTGACTTCACCAGGGAAAATTTAATAAGATACTTAAGAAAAATATAAAGAAAAGTTATATCAACAAAAATAATTAAAATTTTACTGTGGTCAATTTGAAACCAAACCAGCCAGGAAAATAAACAAATGACCCTACTTTAAAATTCCTGACTGTATTTTCATATTTAATTTTTAAAGGATGAACACTAATTAATCATGTCCCCAATTCCTAGGTTATGGAATCCTGTTGTATCATCCCGAACACCTGACGAACTCATACTGAAAACTGCATACACCCTGTTACTACAAATTTAAATTTAAGTAAGAGAAAAAAATACTTTATAGAGATTTAAACAATATGGGGAAGTGGCTGAACATTTCACAATAAGTAAAATATGCTATTATTCCATCATACTAGCATTAAATACCAGTATAACAAACATTGATTTTCAATGCCTGTTTATTAGTGTTCCTTGTGTAACACTAAGTACGATACAAATCAAACAAAAAAAAAAAACATCACAGCAAATGAAAGATCAGAAACACCTTTTACTTTTCTCACGAACCTCATCACCCTTTGTGTCAATACAACTTAATATAAAATCACTACAAATAAACTGATGGTACTACAATTAATTCTTCCACTTTCACCTGTAATAGTTGAAAATTTAAATGACTATAATGAGCAAAACTTTCTGAACAAAACCAACATACCACCAAAAAGCCTGACCATGTTATGCTGACAACACTTTTGATATAGCAATGTTTATAAAAAAACTGAATGAATTCACAAACTTCCACAATTAACTAGGCACATCAATATAGGTCAAATACTAAGTGAAAACCAATAGACATCTTCCTTTTGCCACTGTTCATTTACTGACATACAACTTTTGCAAAAATTCACCAGAATTTCAACACTCCTGCTGCCAAAATAATTTATCATCGGGCCAGTACAGCTATCCTGCGAAAAAGAATACACCAGACTCGTAGAGACCTTGACCAGAATGCAACGGAGCTACTTGACCTGTGCTTATTTTTAGCCAAGACTCTTTCACCTTCAATCTAGGACACATTAGACAAGGCCACAGCCCACCAAGCCACCACAGTCATGTGCCTGACAACTGTAAGGCAAACTAAGAAATTTAACCAACTGCAGAAAAATAAAATGCCTCCTACCTTGGATCGTAATAAGGTTGTGGTCAACCTCTCCGATAAGCAACTGGATGAAGCCAGCACATCCCTTTTAGCAAAAGGGTATGAATTTCGTTGTAGCACCTAGGAAACTGCCTGTAGAAGACTTTGTCTGTGGAATAGAAAATACCATCTGCCATCTACCTCAAATCACAGCGAATGAGATCTGAACCGAAGCCACAAGAATCCTGCGTAAAGCCAAGCCAACTCCATCTAACATCAGTTGGGAGGAAAGAGAAGCACTAAAAGAACTATGCATGGACAAAGACATTGTGATCTAGAAAGCAGACAAAGGAAATGCAACAGTTGTAATAAACACTTCAGATTATGAAGACAAGATCACTGACCTCCTCAAGTATCCAATTTACTTAAAAACCAGTCAAAACACTCTCAAGCAAATTGAAACATCCACTAAGAAACTGATTGCTGAATCCAACATACCAGGTGAAACCAAGAAACGACTGGTTGTCAAAGATACCAGGACACCAGCTTTCTATGGTCTACATAAGATACACAAGGAGGAAATACCTCTTCGACCCATAGTCAGTGCTATAGGAGGCCCTACTCAAGCTCTGGCCAAATACCTCAACAAACTGATTCAACCAGCTATTTCAAATTTAGCCTCACAGATTCGGAACTCATCACATTTCATTGAAATACAACAACAACTTTTTCTCCAACCGAGCGATTGAAATACTACAACAACTTTCTCTCCAACCTAGCGACATCCTAGTCAGCTTTGATGTGGTTTCTCTCTTCACCAAAGTACCAGTGAAAGAAGTTCTCCAAGTCCTTCAAGAACACCTTGGAGACGACGACCATCGCAGAGAAATAGTGAAAATGACTGAACACTGTGTCTCGATGATTTTCTTCTCACTCAGGGGACAAACATATGAGCAAAGAGAGGGTGCTGCCATGGGTTCTCCACTTTCCCCTCCCCTGGCCGACATCTTCATAGACAACTTCGAGAAAAAAGCTATTGGTACCAACAAATACAAACCGAAGTGCTGGTACAGATATATCGACGACACCTTTGTCATATGGAGCCATGGAAAATAGAAACTACCAGATTTCTTAGAACACCTAAATAATATCCACCTGAACATTCAGTTTACTATGGAAACAAAAAAAGGATGAAAAACTGCCATTCCTGGATGTCCTAGTCACAAGAAACGAAACCAACCACCTGGACCACAAGGTCTATCGAAAGCCCACTCACACCGACAGGTATCTACATGCCAGCTCACACCATCCACCATCACAGAAAAGGGCAGTCATTTCTACATTAAAGAACAGAGCCAAGAATATCTGTAAGGAGGCCAACATTAAGGAAGAGATGATGCACATTTCAAATGCCCTTCAAGCAATTGGTTACTCCAAAACAGAAATAAACAAAGCCATGAAACCATCTCAAGGAATGAAAAACATAGATAAACTTCCTCATATGGCTGTCATTCCGTATGTCAAGGGAATATCCGACCAGCTCTCTCGCCTTTTCCGAAAGAAATACATCCACACTATACAGAAACCGATCAAAAAGATTGGAAACACCCTGGCTTCAATAAAAGATAAAACTCCACCAGAACAACTCGCAGGTGTATACAGAATTCCCTGCTCTTGTGGGAAAGTATACAGTGGACAAACTGGAAGGAGTCATCACCAGAGTTAAAGAACACATCAGAGATTATAAACAGGAAAATCCTCAGTCAGCCATAGCAGAACACTCAGTCAAAACCAAACACAGTGTTGAATTTGACAAATATGACACCATTGTCAACATCTCTAATTATAAGAAGAGATACATCCGAGAGGCAATTGAAACTGCGAAGCACCCATCCAACATCAACAGGGAAGATGGATACAAACCAAGCAATAGTTGGGCACCACTTTTCCATTATCAAAAAACTCAGCTGGACCAAATGACCACAACAAGCCCCTCCACGATTGGCCAATCAGGAGAGAAGTTGACAGGGATTGGCCGAACACCTCAGCAAATCACAGCCAAGGAGGTCGTGGATTGACCGACAGCCTTAGCCAACCAGAGAACACCCAGGTACAGCCTACAGTATGTAAAGGCAGAAGGATTTCGTAGAGGCTCAGAAGGAAATAGTTGCTGCGACTAGAAACTTCACCCTTGAAGATGGAAGCTGCCATGCTGTCCAAAACGCCGGGAAGAAATGTGACATTGACGCGGCTACAATCCAGAAGTATAGACCCTGTACTGACATACTAGTTTGAAAATTAACTATGTGTAGTTTCCATGTAATTATAAAATATTTTAATCATAATTTTACACATAATTTGGCAACAGCTAATCACAGCTAATATTTTAAGTACATTTTATTATACTATCCTCTAGAAATATCAAATTATAATTACTGGGCTATCACCTCACAAAACAGTGATGTATTATTACATATCAATTAATGTTTGGCAATGTCAACAAAATACTGCATATAACTAACTACCACTGCAAATATAAGTATTTTCTAAAAATGTTATTGGGTCAAAAGCAGTAAAAAAAAAAATAATACTACACATTTTGAAATTATTTTAATAATAGATTAATTAAGTCAACAAATATTATGCTTTGGATTCACTAACCAATACTGCTACAACCTGAATTAAACATCTGTGCTACAAAATAATAATTACGAAAGCAGGTAACATTGTTCATAATGAAAGAGAACAGATTCATTTAAACATTATGTACACACGTGCGAATTGCTACAGCAACTAATCCAGTCTTACTTAGAAATATAAAAAGTTGTTCAGATCTTTAGCTTAGTCATAGCTCGTAGGAAAAAATCTATAGCAAGTAATCTTTAAGAGAACATAATAGCACAAAATCACAAACAGAGTTTGTTTTCTGGTTCTGTCAATCAAATGCATGGTCTCTGATCAATAAAAACTCAATGGTTTTCATTTGATTTTAACCAATACCTTTATATAAAGATATATATTCATAACCAATATATTAATTCCAACATTAAAAAGGCAAACTATAGAAAATTGAGTAGCATAAGTTACAGTAACTGGTAACACCAGAGCAGTGTAGCATATCATCAACAGTTAAACTTTAGTTGTATACTATATTAAAAATGAAGCACACTCACAAGTACCCCATGTCTCTTATTACTAAGTTCATGGTATACAGCAATTTTCATCACCATGATTTTATATTTTCATTTGTACCAAATATATTTTTCTTATTTAAGGCACAAATGTGACTAAATTTGGCTCGAATGAAATTTTTTTATCTCTCATTGTTTTTGCGTAATGGCTTGGTAAAGCCAAAATTTGCACGATTCAATTTTAAGAACTACACTAAAACCAACCGAGCTACCAAACTGAAAAAAATTCACAGTGGATAATGTCATGTACACAAAAACAAAAACTTGAAAAAGTCAATGTTTTTAAAAAAATATGTTTTTATTTCATTTAATTGTTTATTTATTTTGTGGTTTAATATAGCTGAATTTGTAGTCTACAACATCTTTTTTCACTGTGAATTTTTTCAGTTTGGTAAGCAAGTTGGTTTCATAATAGTCCTTAAAATGGAAACATGCAAATTTTGGCTTTAAGAAGCCACTTCGCAAAAACTATGCGAGATAAAAAAATTTTGTAAGAGAAAAATTTAGTCACAGTTTGTGTCTAAAACAAGAAAAAAATAACTGGAACAAATATAAAAATAAAAACATGGTGATGAAAATTGTGGTAGACTGCACCCTTAAGTGCACATATTCCGTCACACATATGCGAATCACACAGCATGCTTACAACTTTCCTTAACACCCAAGAAAATTTTACAGTATCATGATTTACATAAAAAACCACAATTCTAATAAAAACAATCTACTTATAATTATTACATGCTTATACACATAAATCACCACATACTTATGATTATGTATAAGGAAATTTAACAAAATTTAAAACAAAGACCTGAAATGTTACATTAAAAGTTCAAAGACTTGTAAAGATTTAATAATACAAACTGGTTAAGAAATACTGGCAGCTTATGTAGAACCCATACATGTAAAGGACAAACACATAAATAGTATAAAATTTTAATTGTTTACATTACACACACAATTAAAAAAAATTTTTTTTGGACTCAATAAAAAATATATTTTCAAACTTGAAAAGCTAGGAGGAAACACTGATTACGTTAAAAGTTTTCTAACAAACATAAATACTTTCTAAAACTGTAGTGTGTTTATTGAATATCTTATAATAGAGGTCCTATCTGCCTTGGCCACCAAAGAGTGTGTCAAGTTCCCATAGTACACGTCATTTACAAACTGTGCAACACCGAAAATTGTTTCACGTACAGTTAGCATGTTGAGAGAGTATCTTTTGTTTGCTGTCTTTCTAATATTCATATTGTAAACGCAAAAATTAACAAAACAAAACTGACATTTTACCATTATTTTTCAGCAAGAAAATTCAGTCAAGGGAGCTACGAAGTACCAGAGGCGCACACAGCCTTCATTCATCTTGAATTAATACTTACATCATAAAAGTATAAACTCACTGCTTAAATTAATGCTATTTACATACAAAAATAAAAAATCATAAAAAAAGCAGTTTGTTTACAGCTTATATTCTTTTTAATGTTTTTTTTTATAATTTTTCAATTCATAAAACCATAAACATCAATCACTGACATAGTATGAAACTTGTGGAGGTTACGAGTTTCAAAGGGTACACACATTTTTTTTTACTAGATACTAAAAATGTAAGAAGTAAACCAAATGTTATAATGATTATTGATGGGTTAGTTCATAAAGGCCATTTCACATGATAAAATATTTTAATTCAATTTTATTGAATAGCACGACGGTTCAAGAAGTTTGGTTTAGTAAATATTGAAGGTACCACTTGAAAAGTTATCGCACAGTTTATCAACAAATGATAAACAAAATAAATAATCTACTTTTTTATAATTATCCACTAACCCAACACAACACAAAATTAATTGGTTTAGCCAATACAACATTTATTATTTTTGTACATATTATATAAAATAAATTATGCTCGTAGTTATTATTAGTTTAGCATATTTTGCATACAAAATACAACATATATGTTATTTAAATTAATAATAGTAGGAAAACCTCTTTTTAAATTTTCTAATATTCTGAATCAAGAAAATTTCAAATATATTCAAAACAAAAATCTTTGATGAAATTCACGATATTCAATAAATTGAAAGACAAAATGGCTGCAGTTATGATGCCAGCATGGTCTCACATGACATTCAAGAAATTGAATTCAATAAATTTGACAGAAAATTGAAGCAATATTTGATTGTGTGAAAGAGACTTAACATAATACCTTTCAACTTCAAGTAGTCATATTTTCAAATGTTTCTTATGATTACCTATTTCATTGGTACTGTACCGAAAAATTTAAGTGAAAGTAAATTAATAGCAAAGCTTAATTTATTTGAAATGGAAGAAGTTTTATGCATAATATTTACTGCAAAAAAAAATATTGAGACAAATGTCAAATATGTGAGTCAACAACTTCCTTTATCATTTGGCAGTACGATATATTACCAAAAAATGTAACAATTTTTTCTGTATAGGTGTCAAAAGTGTAGTTCAGTGAATTGTTTTGGTCTGGCAAGCCCATAAGGTGTTCAAAGGGATTAAGTTTACATATCTGGGCTGGCCAGTCCAGGTCTAGAACCCTGCTGCCTAAAACCACTGAATAACAGGTTGTATTTAATGACATGCAACAAAGTCATGCAGAAATAATTGGTTATTAACACTGTAGCATTGCAGGACAAAGGTTTTTATTAGGTGAATTAATATCTTACGTGATTGTAATTTTTTTTTAGTGGATTCGGTAACAGAGGGGGAAAGAAGATACGCAGTTCTTTGTTTCTCGTGTGTTCTAGATAGGGTGTAATGTTTGTTTGTTATGGCCAGGTGGCCTTGGTAGGAGGCAGTAGCTTTGTTTTCTTTTGTGTTCTAGTTTTTTCCGTGGGAGTTTTGGCGCTGTTTGTTGTTTTAATGCGTAGTTTATGATTGTGCCCTAGAGGGTTCTTGATAATGGAACAAATGACGAAGGTCACGCCACCGAGAACCAGCCAATGAGAGCACGGCGTGTGGCACCCCTTCGCCCTTCGTTCTGGAATGTTTTGCCTCCACCATTTTAGAATAAGTCGTGACGCAATCCTTAGCGGATGTGCGCGGGGCTGCGGCCCAAAGAATGTTATGAAGTGAAGTTCGGGAGTTGAAATTTAACATGCACGGGTAGGACCGCGGTCTCCATTCTTTATCCTTTCTTTCGGACAAGTTTTAACTCTACAAAATTAGTTTCCGCACGTGCATGTAAGCCGCTATGTGCAGAGAGCCAGGATGGCTACTCATTCTTCTTCGCCGCGGGTGTATATTGCACCGTATGCTAAATTTTCTGACTTTGTTTTGCTTAATTATCTGATATAGTCACGCTGCATTTCTGCTTGTCATTTTCTGTGAACCGGATCCACCGTGGTAAGACGAACAGTGTATTTTATGCCAATGTAAATTGAAAAAATTTAATAAACCAATAGTCTCAGCTCATAGTGAAGTATATAATTTCGTGAATAACTTCTCTAAATTTGCTTATTTCCAAAAACAATTCTAAATTTGGTCTACATGGCGACGTAACCTACAAATGTACTGCCAGTGAATTCTGGAGTACTTGACTACAGATGAAGAGAAATGTTCCAGTTTTCATCCCTCCCTTTTTGGCTGGGTGATCGTCGAGCTAGTGCACTGGTCTAGGTGGACTGGTGTGCTACAACACATTAGTCTACAACAAACAACATGCAACCTGTCAAAATGCCTTAAACACTTCCACACACTGTTGCCTAACACAACAGTCAAATTTCACTGTGGGCATCATACAGGCTAGCATGTAGTGTTAAAATTACACTTTTTTACATTCAAACACTTTCATCGAACTGCATCACATGTCTCCAATAGTCTACATTCCAATGGCAGAATTCTTCAGATCACTGAATGTGACTCTGTGAATAGCTGCACAATCAGTAGCACTGTGAAATTTATACGTGGTGGCATCACAGAGTGACATGCAATGTTCCTGTAATATAATGTTCAGTGCTTAATGGTCCCTATACCTCAACATTAGTCTACAGAACCATAGTTTTGTTGCTATTGTGCCTTCCCAGTACCACTTCTCAATCAAAATACACATTTTTTACTTGGGTAAATTGAGAAATGCAGAAAAGGTCCTCACACATTAAATTACATACAAAGTCACCGAGTTTCCTTTCTCCACTGCTGTGCTGATATAGGGTAGCACTTAACAATGCACCTTCTGTCTTCTTTTATAGATGCAGCAGTGGTCATAGCAACATGTACAGGTATTTTTATATTGACAGAAGAGTATCCTGATGTTCTAACGGAATGATTTAAATTAGCCACTCCTCTATAACAGTTGCTATTAACACTGTCTGTATCTCGTCAAAGAACTCACACACACATTATTCACTAAATTGCACTTTTCCACCCAAGCACAGTAATTAGGTGATTTTATTTATATTATTGTACAACCGCTACAACTTCAGGCAAAGGAAGTCACTAAACGAAAGTCAATAATTTAGTCTGACAGTGCAAATTGACAAAGATGGCAAAGGCTAGCTGCTTCCTGAAAGGCATGATTGTGAAAGCTTAAGAATCAGATGCCTAAGCACACAAAGATAATAGTCACTTGAAACCTTCTAGCACTGTGAAAGCATTTAGAAAAGGGCAAGAAAATAGAAAAACTTTCAATAAGAGGCAAAAATATAAGGATGATAACATCACTGGGTAGGCATCCAGTAAAAATCACCACCTTATCATCTTCATCACGTGTTCGGTCTTTTGGTATGTTCAGTTTCCTCAAAATATTCAAGTAAAATTACCAAATACAGTGAACCCTCGATAACTCGGACCTCGATGTCCCGGACTTCGGATAACTCGGACAGAATTTCAAAAACAAAATTAATTTTAATTAAATTATTTTTTTGGTCAAAATCATAAGAAATTGTGTCTGCATAATTTAAATCCATCATGTTTTATTTAAAAACAGTATTAAGCTTTAAAAGTAGTTGCTCATCGCTACGTAGCCTTTAATAATCCCACTGGCAAGTTCCGTGTGGTTAAATGTTGCTAGCGAGGCGCGCGAGTAGAGATGCAACACAGCAAGCGCGCGAGTGGAGATGTAACTCAGCAGGCAGAGCTCCCTTCTTTATCTTTCCTCCCTCTTCACCGCGCGAGCCACACACGCACGTGCGTCACAAAAAACATTTCAGTATGATGCTGGTGAATTGGACGGTAACTACAGGTAACAATGACACCTAAAGGGAAATTTATTTTGTAGTGGTATGTGCGATAAATTCAAGATTGCAAAACAATTTGTTACGGACATTAATAAAAAAAAAACTTAAAAGCCATTGGTTTGCAGTGCAATGTAGGCAAGGTGGTGAGAGGATTTTTCCGGCCCTTTCACGAAGCCTTACAAGCAGATGAGGGTGAAGTGAGGTGAAAGAACAACACAACATTCATGCCCGAGCAAGGATTCGAACCCAGTGCCTCTCGCAACGTAAACTGGCGCCCAATCCACTACGCTACAAGCCGGCGCGATATCGAAAAAAACCAAGGCTAAATAAATTATAAAAAAAGGGTATGGCGGGGGCAGAAAGGGGCATTTGCCCCGGGCCGCACATTCTTGATGGCCTCGCTTTAGAAAAAGTTAAATGATTAAAATGAATGGGCTTTTATTGAGTTCCCGTTAATGTTGATGGTACCGGTATCTGTGAAATTTATTTTAAGTATAAAGTGTGTGTAAAGATGTCACTGATCTGTGACGACGCAGCTAGTATGAAGGGAGGCCTACAAGCGCACATTATCACTTCAACCACAGCCGTAGACTTCAACTAAACAAAAATAAAAAAAAAGGAGTAAAGGTAGACTGAGATTTACGTTGCTCCTGGCCTCGTATTCTAACAAAGAGGCCCTGGAAAAAAAAATAAACAAAATCTCGTGGGAAACAAGCAGTGAGCAATTTTTAACGTAAACATATCGTGAGTAGCGTGTGGTCACGTGCGGTCTTTGTATTACTGTTGAGACTGTACCGGTTGACCTTGACTACTTCCGCTCGCGCTCTACCACCCTAGCATATCTCACACAAACGCACATGCACACGCACGCACAGACTGTTGCCAGCCAGACGAGAGAAGGGGGTGAGAACTTCCATGTGGTAGAAGGGTGCCTTGGTGCCAGCTTCTAGCAAGATAAAAAAGTTCAGCCAGAAGTAGCATAAAATAAATAAAAAAGAATCTGCCGGCCTAGGTTGTTTGACATTCTTTATTTTATAGTTCTCCCGTTACAGTGATAATTTCCCCACTACCCCCTCCTGTAAATTGATACGTACAAAGCAGTTTATTGCCGCCTCTTGCTGATAGAAATGATAGCATACTGATTTCCTCATGTTTCTTGTGATTAATGATTGATTACCCCTCCTCCCCGGACACCCCTCGATAACACGGACAAATCGTAACTCGGACAGCTTCTCCCCCCTTTTAGTCCGAGTTATCGAGGGTTCACTGTAATGCCTAATGTAACATAATCTCCCACACACTGCATGACACATACATCTCTAAAGACATAAAATGCACACAGGTATCATATTTAACAGTGTGTTGCACACTGATGTACATGAAGTTCCAAAGCAGATGACCCACATCCACTTTGTCTCGGTTTCAAGTTCATGCTGATTGAAACCTAGAGTATTAAAAAGTGTATTAAGTTACTCTACACCAAACTGACAGGCATTTTTATGTCTGGCAAGAACAATATTAAGCTTCTGACACTTCCAGCAGAGTGAATGCAGTTCATGCTGGTGGAACAGGACAGAAGACCAGAAATGTTTAAAGATGTACCAATTACATCTAGACAGAGTTACAATTTCTGGAACTAACATACATGGTTCCACATAGGAAGGGTATCATTTGATAAACTTAAGCTAGAAACATTTAAAGAAAAATCAACTAGATTGTCCCCCCCCTCCCGGTTCAATGTTAATTCCACTGAGTGTATTTGAGATGTTGCAGAACTGGCTGCAATTTGTGCCACAAATCTGGGTCATCTTTCATGTCAAAAGTGGACAAACGAAGTACCAGCCTGGTTAATGCAACTTGATGAATTCTTAGTATGTTTAGCCTGTGAGCCAAGGGGAAAATTAGTGGGCACTTCAGTAACTTAAATTACAAGGTAATTAAGAATACCTACCTATTCTCAAATATAGTCCTAATTCACTGTCATAAAAAAGTAACATAGTAACTAGATAAACATGATCCTGGATGCATGCAGCAATGCTCTTGTTTGTGACCACATATTTAAGGTAAATGTTGAAAAATCTACATGCTATGTTTTGATAGAATAGTATTACATTTAGCAGTAGCAGCCTGAAAATACACTGGCAGCACAATTACTTGTGATAATTCTTACAGATTGCAATGAATAGCTTGCTAAACAAAAACTCACTTGATACAATATTTCAAATACAGGCAAAGTGGTTATCATCAATAACGTAGACATCAACACTAGCTGAATGTACACATTCCGTATCAGTGAAGGTATTAAAGAAAAAGGTAAGAAAACAAAGTAATCAACACTATGAGAAAAAACGGCGAAGGTTCTTAGAAGCTGAGACCATAAAGTGAGTACAGTATAGTTAAAAATTTACGAGTACTGGATTTTACAAGACCATTCTCACGAACTGCCAAAAATATTAATATTTGTTGAAAGAAAAAAAATAAATTAATTCCTACATAAAATTAAGAACGGTTTAAACTGTGGCAGTTGTGGTTTGAAATGAAAGCACCATATGGTGTCTGATGACAGGCTGGCTGCATGACACATGAAGAAAAAAAAAACATTCAGGAACAAAGAAACAGCTGCTCTCTCTGCTCTCTTCACCCTTCTCTGTTACCAACAATGCTAATGAAACCCTTCATTTTCTTATCTACATGTTTATTGCAACTGCTTCACATCAGAGAATAAGCAACACAGGCATAAACATGCAATGATGAATGAAGGCAGTTTACATGGTTCTTACTATGCAAGGTTTAGCTTAAGTTATCAGTCTAAAAATATTTTGAAGAATGTGGAAATTGTGCAGCAGCTAGGCAATTTGACACACTCAAATAAATGTTTGTGGCTGGTGAAAGAAACAAGAAAAATTAATTTTGATGTAGGTTTATCATGGTCCTGTGATCATTCAAGAACAAATCTGTGATGTTTGGGTACAGTAAGATAAGTCGAAAAATGGTGATTTGAGTAAATCAAAAAAGAAAGTTTAAAGACAAATTGAAGATAATGGTACATATCTACAAAAAATTTTAACTACACTTTACCTTTAACCATTAGAATTATATCCTCGTACACAGATAGAAATTAACATGTACAATGTGCTAATATAGCCACCCCTATTTTATCATTTTCAGAGTTGTACCACTTTACCTAAACACCACATTCATTTAACACTTTCCAGGCAAATGAATATTTTATTCCACTAAGAAATCTTTTTTTCACTGCTGTGCATGTTTGTGTTGGTCATCATGCAGGTGGGGATGGGCTGTTGAAGAAGATGGGTTTGCCAGCACACTAGTACTTTTCCATAACAGGTTGCACTGGTAAGGTTACAGATATTAACTGTGTAATGAATGGCAGATTAAAATAATCAGTAAACTATACTGCTTCTGATGTAAAGGTGTGAATATTTACACAACAAAGGTTTGAATTGCGGACCTGGTCCCTATTTAACATTTTTGATCTGTGTATACCTATGTCTTGCTGCTTTTAGTAATGTGATGAATCCTTTATGGCACTTTGAATATGTTGACAACACAACTATTGTTATTTTCTTTTTTTTTTTTCTTGTGTTCATTAAGTAAAATCTTGCTCAGAATATTAATTCAAACAATCTATCTAGGGGTAACCTTTTATAACATATTGTAATATTAAGCCATTTTCAACCTTATGGACTTGTACAATTCAAGGAACTCAATTTAATGTGATTGTGAAGTGTGAGATGTCAATAGATACTCATTTAAATTCTGAACAGATAATCTTCTTTAACTATTTCTGTACCGAGGCTATTTCAATGTCTTCAGGGTGTTTAGTATGTTTGAGTTTTAGCCTAAATTTGGTAACAAATGTAGATTCATATATTTTATTGCAACTACACATGTATCTGTTGATCAAGCATTTTACTGTAACTTATTGTAATAACATTTTGCTGTACAGTGAACTTTCCAGTTCCTACCATAATTTTGAGTGTAAACACCTAGTAGTGAATTTGCCCAAGGTTTCCCAACATTTTATTTTAGTGTATTTTTGACAGATTTTATGTGGTAAAGTTTTATAGTGAATTTGAAGTTGGCTGATGTGCTGTTTTCTTTTAAAGTATCAGGTAATGTGTTGTAACTCTAAAATCAAGTTTCTCATATCTAGTTTGGTATCAAAACGCTCAGCACTGAATTTCCTAAATTCTAGCTAAGTGAGTTTTTGTTGTATATTTTGTCAATTAAGTACTAGTAGGCTTTATATAAATTGGTATAACTTTAAGGGAAGTGGTGGTCTTTAGCAGTCAGACACAGCGGTGCCGATGATGGGCGCAGCTTTCCTGAAATCCATGCCCTATTAGGCCATGTTGTTGGTGATTGGCTACAAGCCAGTGGTGGAATGTTGAGGGTGTTTGTGACGTCGGCAAAGCTAGTGCAAGGGCGAGCAGAACTATTTTCTGCATTCACAGTAATTTCCTATCAGCCATTAAGTAAAAGAAACCACTAATTAACATGTCAAGTGCATTAATAAATCTAATCTAAGCTCAGGGCAAAGCAGTTTAGTAATGAATTGCAACAAACAAATTTAACTGTATAGTTACCGCTTTGGCAAAGAGATGACAGTTGGCGCAAGAATGTGCAAGGGTGACTGAATCAAGGCAAGCAGCAGACCTGGCTGGGGTCTATTTGAAATCTGAATGCGGGACAGACGTGTGCGAGGTCCAGAGCCGAGAGAGTTGCTGGTGTGGGGTGGAGGCAAGCATGGCCACCCTCGCCGAGTTTAAGGCAGTTTGATAGCTTTTTCTTAAGACTTTATAACTGGTGAAGGAAGGGGTCAAGTAGCTGCAGGGTTTCCTTTTTTTTCTAGTTGAAAATAAGGACAGTCATATTTATTCTTTTGTGTAATTAATGCATGTCACGTCTGCCATTGTAGTCTTCGCGGCGTGAAACTCCAACCAGGCCTAAAGTGACCCTTGCATCAGACATTATGATCCCGAGGGATACAGCAATGTAATTTTTTTGTAACAAGTTGATTTTGGACAAGCTAAATTAATTAAACTTCAAGTGATTTAATCAGGAATTTGACCTTTTAATTGTATCACTCTTTTAGATACTCTCGACTGAAACTATCCGGCAAACTTTTATGTAAAGACCCATTACAGTATGCATATGTTGTTTTCACGTTGCAAAAGACTTGGAACACAGGTACCTATTTTAAGATGTTATCGGGAATGTTATTTTTCCACTATGCCATACACACATGCCTATGTCCTCAAATTCATAAAACTGCACGTCTTTCTTTCTAAGAAATGCAGAGAAGAAAATAAAAGTAAGACAATGTTATGTAGTTAATTTCTTCTAACTTATGTTCAACATTCGTGATTCTACAGCAAAGCAAAAACTGTCATTTGTGGATACTTTCCAAATTATATAAAAATTCTTATACTGCTTAAGTAATTATAAATAAAGTAGTATGATATATAAAATATTAAAAAGTACAAAAATTTTTACTGTTAATATATCTTTCTTAATAGTAGGTATGCATATATTTCATTTTATGCACAATTCCCTATTTTGGTAAGAAATAGAAAAAATTTTTTTTTTATCAAGAATAAGAAATTCTTACATTACCGTATTTGCCGGCATATAAGACGACAATTTTTACATATTTTTGGCCCTCAAAAATTGCTACTGGTCTTATATGAGGGTGCAAAAATTTTTGGTAGACAAAAATCGTTTGAAAGCTAAGCTGTAAGCTGTGGAGTTGTATGATGTTTCCAGGAATTGCATTTTTCGTCACAAATGAAAACGAGTGCCCCGTTTATTTTTATAAAATTTACGGTACAAAATTTTGATGAGTCATTCATAATAAAGGACACTTCCTCGCAGCGATCGATGTGAGCGTGGGCCGGGATACTTTGTCTCGCCAGCCTACAACTCTCGGGCGGAGAAAATGAGGATCTAGGTCCCCATGCTTTCACCCTTTGTCTCGCAAGCACAAGACTCTCGGGTGGAAAAAACGAGGATCTAGATACCGTACCACACATTCATGTGTCTACCGTCTAGTGCTGGGCTGGCAGACAACGGCGCAAAGGAATGCGATGACCTTGCAAGCAGCTGTTGTTGTCCGGCGTTGCCATGTAGTGCGTGGCGCGCCTCTGTCCGGCGTTGCCAAGTCGCACACACCTGCTGGCAAATGGAGATAATCGCCGGCCGCCACCATGCATTTCCTTGGCTCTTGGGCACGCGGAGAGCAGTAGTAGCCAATGTTATTCGTTTATGTGTCTACTACGATGTTTATATGATGGTAATAAATGCATTGAAATATTTAAACTTAATTTTTAATGTTTCTGGCAAAGGAAAAAAAATATTTTTCTGTCGGGAATTTCAAAATTAATCATTTACATTTTTTTCAAGATTTTGTACCTTCAAAACCATGACTTGTCTTATATGCGGGGTCGTCCTATATGCCGACAAATACAGTATTAAGGATAGGTGTGGTTAGGATGTAAACCTACCTAATCTACCACTTAACTAAGGAAATTGTTAGATGTGGCTATCATGTTGCAATGAAAAAAACATTTTTTTTTACTACAAGGGCAATATATTTTTGAAAGTTCTTAACAAAAAAAAAAGCATGAAAGATTATTACATATTACAGTCTCCGTAGTTTTAAGCATAAAAAGTAAATTACTTTTGTCTCTGGCCAATTTCTGAGAAGTTCCCTGAGGATCCTTCTCATCTTCTCACCCTTTAAAGTGCATTATGAATGATATGACCATTTTTTAGTCATGTCTGAATTCTACCAAAGATCCATAACGCACCTTTCCACACATCCTTGTTACCTTGTGATAGTACTTTGTTTGGTATGTTTAAACATACATGCACCAATAAACGCAAAGGATGCATTACTGTGAAGGCTTCGAGCAACCAGGAATCCAAAAATTACTCCTACAAATTCAGAAACAGTCTGTATCTGAAGGCAGTGAAGAGTGGTATAATTTACACGTATTACACAATTGATGGTTTCAATACGTACATCGAATCATATGTGATATAACATGAAAAACATTACAGCCATACCCTTAGAATGTTTAGATATCATATGGCATAATAAATTATTTCAATTTATGCATAGGTGCAAGAATTCTTCTCATGGGCTTTACAAAATAGTAACAACTGTAATAAAAAACACAACTCACTTAAAAAATTAAATTAAAAGGACATCATTGTAAGAGACACTCTCCTGATCCATATTTTAAGAACTATTTACACTACTTCCCACCCTGATAGGGCACCCAAATGTAAAATACTACCTAATACTATTCTGTAACAATGCATTACAGTACCTGATTTTACATAGCACACAGAAAATACAAAATGTTACGGCTACATTGACAAGTACACATGGAACTATACTTAGCAAGTACGAAATACTACACAAAATTGAACCTAGAAACATATTTTTAAGTAAGAGCCAGATACAGTTTCTCTAGTAATTGTTATTAAAACATTCTTTGTGCTGTTTTGTTATTTTCCATACCCAAATTTTTTTAAATATGCAAGTTCATAACAATATTACATAAACCTTAATTATTATACATTCCATGTAATTTACATTAATACAACCCACAATATAAAAAATTTATTAACTTTTTAAACTATGCCACACTGAAAACCAGACAAAGTTCAAAAAATATATTTTAACTTACATTTTTTCTACAATTCTGTATATTAATTTATGACTGCAATACAATCAATGGAATTAATTTCCCAGAATTACTGACTTTTACATTTTATTGGTCAAAATAATAAGAATGAATCCTTTAAAAATATTTAAAGTTGCACAGTTAGTTTGGGTCATTACTATGTTATAAATGTGGGGTTTGTAATGAGGATCTGAAGATCCTAATTACACGACTGCTATTATTTTGACACTATTTAGAATATTATGTATGAAAAAACATCTGTATTTCATGATGCACAAAATCGCGAAATTCCCCATCTGTTTGGATCCCGAAATTTATTAATTATGTATGAAATTACAAAATAAAGGGCAATTGTTCATAATTTCTGTATTTAAAAAATCTGATTCATGTTATTGATAGTATGCATAAATCAACAAAATTGATTCTCAACCAAGAACGTAAGTTTCGAGAGTGTCAAAAGAAACATGAAAATAGTGGTTGTTAAAGTTAAGTGAAATGTGTCTAATTTCCTGATAATATGCGCTATCTGTTCATTTTTGTTCATAATTTACGAATTAAGAATATTATGTTTGTAATGACATTGTAACATATTTACCATTATTAGTGTCTCTGTAAGTGACCCACACAATAAAAATTTTCTTCATGCATTACTTAAAATGCATGGAACAAATGACATAGCCAAACACAAATTTTACTAGAGGCAAAAAACAGTGAAAACCACCATGGTAAAATCGTTGCTTCTTAAGTGGGCCATTTAGAGGTGAAACACGAATAAACTAATTGGTATTTAGGTTAGGCTATTCATAGTAACTCATTCTTTACATTTTTCTGGTCACTAATGATTTGTAAACTTGTGTCCCCATTCCATTCAAAGAAATTTATGTTTTTTTTAGACCTATTCAAGCCATTAAATATGATTAATGTATAGATTTTCAACCATACAATTAACATATAAGTCTAAAGACAATAATTATATTCAAATATTTATCTTTAAGTATGGTAGTGTGCACACATTCGTTGCCACTGAAATATCTGTGGCCAAGTAAAAAAAATTAAATTAGCAAAACTTATTTTGGACTTACTTTAAAAAAAATGATTAAGTTAACAAAAACACTTTACCAAAATTGAAGATATAATGAAAATATTTTCACCCAAAACAGATGTCTCTATAAGTATTTACATTACAAGTGAACAGTCCTGCTTTGGCTCACTGAATAATTATGCACACTCCATAATACATTATATGTACGTAGTTAAATTAATACACTGTCTTAATCAAATTGTCTATTTAAAAGTAAACAAAAATCATCATATAGAAGTACATAGAAAGTGATTCCTCTCATTACGAGTCTTGTGATCAAAAACCATGGTAAGACTGGATTATATTTTTCACAGCAACTCTTGACATGGGAAGGAGAATAGACAGAATCCTCACAATGTAAAAAACTTTGTATTTTATAGAAATAATTTTTTTGGTCTCTGAAATGTACCAACATTCAAATTCTAAAGTCCTGTTCTACAGTAGAAGTCCAGAATATCACATCCCATTATACTATCCTTGGATCTGGGCATACAGCAAGGCAATTGTTGTCTTCCAGACAAAATATATCCATTAGTAAAATGCATGAAGTTTGTTAGACAAGTAGTCATGGCAAAATGAATTGGAAAAAGGGAGGAGGAGGGAAATGGGAGCAGGGAAAAGGCAGGAGAAGGCACCTGTCTCCCTTCTTTGGACATCGGAGAGGGTGGTAAGCCACGCAGGGGACTTTTAATATTTTGTTTACATTTTTGGTTGGTTTAATGTTTGTTTTGAGTTTGGATTGTTTATATTTGTCTCCTAATGTGCTCCTTTCCTTTGGTCACATCTTCAGCATGATGTCTTATTCTTCCTTGTTTTCCATCTACCCTCCCCCGCTTGGACTCCTCCATTCTGGCCCTCATGTCTCCGGATGCTGTTGCACATGCATTAGGTGTAGGGACGTGTTGGAGAGGGAAGAGGCTTGATATGAGTGGAAGATGCTGGGCAGATGGCAGCAAGTGAGGATGGCACTTGCAGTTCAGGCCTAGAGTGAAATGGTAAAGTGTGGCTCGGCGGTGTTATCACAGTGTTGTTGATAGACAGCCATAACTTAAGACAATTTGTCACTGTGTCTCAGCTTCATGATTACCGGCTGTGTGTTATGGTTGGCGTGGCATAAGTCTGTATGAGCACTATGATTACTGGGCCTAAAATAAATTACGAGACGGGGATGACAGCAGTATGACAAGTTATATGTGGCTGACCTGGCAATGACTTTAAAGGACAAGGATTCCCATGCTTGTGTACAACAGTCAATTTGGTGTTGTGGCTGTTATTTTTCTACTTGTATTAAATGGTTGGCAAAGAGTATTTTACTACATACCAATGCTATTTACCCATTATGTTTATTTTCACTCTGTGATTACTTATGTGATAGTATTTTGGGGACATGGTGCCACAGACTTAAAAACTGTACTAATCACTCAGAAAAGAGCAATTAGGATATCACTGAACTAATATTTTAAAGAAAACTGCAACCAACTTTTTCAGAAATTAAATATTCTTCTTGCTCCATGCTTACGCATTTTCATTTCAGTGTTGCTTGTTTGGAAGTACATGCAAATATTGTATAAAACAAGCTCACAAATTCATAGTTACAACACTAGACAAAAAACAACATTCATATGAACATGTATACCATACTAAAGCAAATAATAATAGACTAAGGAAGAGGTGCTAAACATTTTAATAAATTACCCGAAAATTTAAAACATATGTCTATTAGAAATTTAAGAAGTGCATGTTTTCCTTTTTACTCTACCACAGAATTTTCAAACAAATAGAACACATCAAAGAAAAAAAAATTATTTTTTTGTTAACTTCTCATAGAATTATTTTCTTAGCTAGTAAAATGTCAAAACTCAATTCTTAAGTTGCATGTGTTCCAGTTTATGTGATATGGTTTGATTTTGTGTGATACAGTAGTCCCCCGTTTTTGCATTACCACATTTTACATTTTCCTGCTAACTGCACTATTTATTTTTGGTCCCGTTATATCTCCATTTGTTTACGTTTTGTCTCTTAACATCATAGAGAAATGTATAAAGTAGAGAGGAAACTTGATGTGTAAACTACGCAGTGTTCAACTGTTCACATCGTTGATGCCTAAACACATGCCTTTCGGAAGAAAAACTTTCGACGCCATGTTGTTATCTGTCAGACAATGATTAGTTCATGAGATCACGTGACAGCGCCACAGTCATCTTTGTTCGATTATTTAAACAAGTTGAGAGCGTCAGGTGCGAAAACATGTAAGGATATTTTTGTTTTAGTCTCCGTCAACTTTTGTACGGAAACGTAGCTAAAACGGATGTTAGTTATTGATTTGTTATTATTTGTGGCGAGATTTGTTATGCAAAGTGACACAATTATTTATTCAACGTGATTTTATTATAGCGTGCAGTTAAATGTTGGCTGGTAGTACAAGAAGAGCTTTTTCGATTACCGAGAAGTTAGACATTTTAAAGAGTGTGGACGAACATACCGGAACCTGTGTCCCTCGCGGAAAAGTTGGGTATTCCGATTTCTACAATTAATACAATCGTAAAGAATCGTTCATCGATTGAAGAAAGTGCTGTAACGTATGGACTGTTTGCAAAAAAACTAAAATACATTCGTGATTCAAATTATGAACAACTTGAAGAACTTTTGAAAGAGTGGTTTGTCGGGACTAGGGCATTGAATGTTCCTATAAACTGAGTTTTATTGAGAGAAAAGGCACAGTTGATCGCTAACAGACTGGGAATCGACAATTTTTATGCATCAAATGGATGGATAGACCAATTTAAACAAAGATATAACCTTGTTTATAAGGCTATTTGTGTTGAAAGTTCGAGTGTCTATCCTGCAACTGTGGAAGTGTGGAAAAAAGAACAGCTCCTGCCACATATTGAAGGGTATGAACCCAAAGACATCTTCAACCTCGATGAGACTGGTTTATTTTATTCAGTTCTCCCAAGCAAAACAATGTGTTTAAAAGGTGAAAAATGTCATGGAGGAAAGCTCAGCAAACAGAGATTGACGGTTGTACTGACTGCAAATTCTGATGGCAGTGAGAAGTCACAAACACTAGTGATTGGAAAATACCTGAAACCCAGGTGTTTCAAGAATATAGAGACATTACCTACAAAGTAGGAAATGCATACTCTAGATGCTTCGATGGGGGTAAATAACAGAAAAATTGTGCTCTTTGTCGACCAGTGCCCAGCCCATCCTTCAAAACTATCATTGCGGAACATAAAGTTGGTTTTTTTCCCAGCCAATTGCACTAGTGAACTGCAACCTTTGGACTTGGGAATAATTCATACCTTCAAGTCACAGTACAGAAAGAGGTTGGTAACAACAATTTTGTGTCTTATTTACAGTGGAAGAAACCCACAAGATAAGATAAGCGTGTTAGATGCCATGCACAACATTTCCTATGCATGGAAGGAAGTCAAACAAAAAACCATTGCCAACTGCTTCAAAAAAGGTGGTTTTCCATGTTGCCAGCAAAGAGGAAGATGATGATCTTGTTGATGGAGATGACTGGGAAAAACTTGCATCAGATGTGCCATTAGTGACTTTGTCAACATTGACTCTGATGTGTTAACCACTGAAGAGCAGTCTGTCGAAGACATTGTATCTTCTCATGACGTGGAAAGTAAAGACCATGAAGATGAAGAGAATTCTGAAGAAGAGGAAGAAGTGTGTATGCCCTTTAAGCATGAAGCTGTACAAGCAGTTTCGACCAGCTGAATGCCCTTGACTAAAATACTGAACACTTTGGTCGCCAGAAGCTGCAGCAACCAAAAATTTCTGATTTTTTTTTTAAAACCTAAATAATTTAAATGTGTGATTAAGTTATCTGTAGTGCATTCGTAAATAGGCCTTAATTTATATGTTCAGTGTTTTATTTTTTATTATTCCTTTGGAGAGATTCCAAGTTTCTTCAGATGTATCCAAGAAAGCTCTATGCACTGTTTGTCTAAGTATGCTTTTCTTAACATATTTTCCATTTGTTGTGTATACAGTATATATTTTTTAATCAATTTGCAAATAAGAAAGTTATTAGACTACTGTGTGTTAACTGTTTACAGGTGAAACTGTGAATATTTAAAATATAATTGTTTGTATATACACAAGTTAACGTAGTGTTAACAATATACAGTATTTATTGAATTATTGCAACTGAACCACTTTTTAAAAGAATTTTTTTGCATTTCCCACTTTTTACACTTTCCCGCTTTTTACATCAATTTTACAGGATCCCTTGAATGATGTAAAAATGGGGTTCTGCTGTATGTTATAAATTTTGTTCTTCTATATTGTTATGACAATATCCTATACAATTTTATGACGAACTGGATTAATAAAAATATATGATAAAACAGTACTGTAAAAAGGCATTTAAAATAGATATACCATACGTAAATAATGGCAGTAACAACACTTTCAGAACAGTATTACAGTATAAGTTTGACTGACTTTCACGTTTATCTCCTGAAAAGAAGAGTCTGTAAACTAGGTTACAGAGATCATGTTTTTCTACTAAGTCACAAATGTATGGAAGATGGTAATGGAGCTACTATGTAATTTTCTCAGAAAATATATGTCACAATCAGCCAAATATATACTGAACAGACTATAAAAGTAATTTCTCTGATCTCGCATAATAGAGTATCATGTGTGATGTAATTTGAGTGTTGAGATTCACACTATATTCATAGTTACTTCTCGAGACATAATAATCTGATTGGTTTGAAGATTCACTATTACGAGTAAAATTTGATTCTGAGATCCATTTTCGTGCATAAGATGCTTCTAAAACCCAGAAAATATATAATTTATTTAAGAAGCGTCTTGTTGGTCTGCTTCTTCACTATAATTTCTTGTATTTATGTATTTCTTGACAGATATTTTCATACCCAAGCATTAAATAAAAGATAAATTATAAAAATATCAAGGTAAACATGGAATAGACTATCAAGCTAATCATAGCTGGCTGTTTACATAATCGTAACAGGTAATATGTGCAGTTTTAATAATTATTAAATTGGTTGATGATGGATATTGATTCACACATGAAAAATCACCTAAATAAATTAATGAGAAATATGCACTTTTCTTTAATGTTTTAATTCACTGAGAGTCCTAAAAATCAATTACAACTTTTAAATTCTATATTTTTATATACCAAGTGTTATTGACATTACAAGTCAATTAAATAGCTTGCTGAAATGCTCAACTTTAATTAGTATTATCACCTGCTGAAACTTACTATTTCATTGCCGTCTGTAGCAGCCAACTTGTAGAGTTAAACAAAGAAATTTTAAACTAATGTCAGGACACTCGGTGAGGATAGTAAAAAAATTATTAACTAATGTCAAGATACTCTATCAGGACAGCAATCTTGCATTATAATTGTCTTTGCTACTTACTTCCTTGAAACGCTTATTAGGGCCATAGGGTGAACAGAAAATGAAAATGTGAAAACATTTTAAATGCACAGAAATTTGAGTTTTAAAAAAATGCAAAAGTGTTACTTCATTAATGTAAATTTAATCTCTGAAGCTAGGGAAAGTGCATATACAAATTACTTATTTCATCTCACATTTTCCAAATAATATTTTAGAGGTACATATACTTTTTTCACAGACTTAAATTAGTGTATGGATTTAATTTAACCTGAATTACCTCTCTCTCTCACTCACACCCACTCCCTTGCTCTCACCCACTCTCTCGCTCACATTCTCTCTCGCTCACATTCTCTCTCGCTCACATTCTCTCTCGCTCACATTCTCTCTCGCTCACATTCTCTCTCGCTCACACTCTCTCTTGCTCACACTCCCTTGCTCACATTCTCTCTCGCTCCCTCACTCCCACACACAAGAAAGCAAATAATTCCTAAATATAAATTAGGTTAATCCAACCATAGAAATATTATTGAAAGGGTAAAGTAACTAGAACACTGCTTCATACACGTACTTATAAAACACTTCAAAATATGTACATAAAATATTAATTCCGGATCATTTAACATACATACCTAACACACTACAAAATCCAGTTAGTTTTTAAGTTGATTAATAGTAAAACACAAAAGAAGACATACATTTAGCAAAAATTTAAGTTGGGTAAAAATTGTTTGCCATTAGTTCACATCCAAGAAGAGTAGAAATGTTTTACAAATACATAGAAGATTTTTTGTCAAGCGTGTTTTGCCTCGTGTAGAGTCACAGCTAATCACAAAATGTCCAGGTTTAATTTGAAATTCTCTGAATTTCTTACATTTAAACTATTACATTCCAGATATTATTTTAAGGCTTAATCATCAAGCACATGTGTCATTTAGCAATAATACCTATTACTAGTAAGGTTTTCAGCGAAATAAACAAGACAAACATGTTCACCATTTGTTACATGTGTGACTATCATGTGACAATAATTCATGCACATATTTTGAAAAGTTTTGTAAGTTTGAATACAAAAGTATGTGCCAATTATTTTTACACTGAAAGTAATATTTCATCAAAGATTGACTAAAATATGTTTAGAAAATGTTTGCTAATTTATGAGCTAAAATACAGGTTTACAAAATGTAACCTAGAGTTGGTTGGATATTCTCAAACACGGATCCAGGACACTCAGGTCGGCAAGGTTTTCATCCATCTTGTGTCTGCTTCTAGCTCTGTAAACTTTTTGGATATAAGCAAACTTCATTCCGATCATTTTCCTAATGACTACAGTTCATATTTTACCCTACACGGGTTAGCCATGTGATTTTTCATAAACACCTGTTGTAAAAATTTCTATCATTATACATTATCACTTTTAAGTAAAATTTACACACTATTAACTGTAACTGATTTTTTAAGGTTTGGTCTTCAGAACAAAATTTTTAGGTAAAAAAAAAACCATTTACAGCCATGCTTTGAAGGCGCAAATAACAGGCCAGTAATATTTCTACAACCGCACACTGCATGTAACGACCAATGTAACAACCGCCACCCATAGACAGACACATGTAGGCTTACCACTATGGTTTAATGTTTTAGTGATTCTTTGCACATATGTGGCCAAAACTAAGATTTTTAAGCAAAGAATTACAAAGACAATGCTCTTTTGACACAGTATTAATTCTTGTGGTTAATATCACGCTTACGTCAAAACTGTCCCCACAGAAATAAAAACCTGATTGTGTTGATAATTTGCTGTCTCACCTAACAACATTTACTTTTTTTAAGTTTTTTTTTTTTAAACCTTTGGTACTGGAAGAATAACTTCATGGGTGTTTTTAAAGGTATATTAGTATACACTGATACAGTAGAACATAGTTAATCCACGACAGTCGGGACCAAGACAATCACAGATTACAGCATTCCACAGACTAACAATTAAAAGTTCGTAAGTGCTTGCCAGACATGTGCCTGTAGCAAGCAGCTGTGTATGAAGGTCAAGGCCTATACTGCAGATCCCAAGTCCTGCTATGCCTTGGCGCTGACATAACAAATGAGTAAAAACAAATTTACTGCATTTACAAATGTTAATGATGAGCATATTAACAAAAACTTACAAGGTACACACACACATACAAGAAGAAAATTATGTGTACCAACAGATAATGCCTAAGATGTTCACTACTATTCTACTGCTGAAGCATGGGAACACTGTAGGCTCCTGGTTGCCTACTTTTTTTTGAACGTCTGTTAGGCCGGCATAAACAATCACAGCGCTTATATTTCTACACACTGTCTCTCTCTCTCTCATTAATCCCCCTGCTGTTTGCATCAGCATGCCACACACACACACATACACACACACAGATGTATTGGTATTACCTTCAGCCTGCATCCCTTGGCACCATCTCACTCTATACAAAGAACCACTGCTTCTTGATACCGTGCAAACTTACGCTGCACGTAATGACACTAACAGTATTTTTTAAGTCTAAGACACTAAAAAAGAAGACAGGGCATTTTTTTACACAACTCAAAATGTAAAATAAATCGTGATAACCGGGGCCCTAAACAATGAGATAGGCCATCTGCATTAGAAATATGATTTCTTAATTATTTCTACAACAATATTTTCCAAAGTTCTCAAGCCTAGAATGCATCCACTTTTATGACCGGTAATTACTGTCAGCAGTGACGAGTTATCTTGGAAAAGGCACCTTGCCTTCCCAAAGCAAGGAAGATAGCTTGGCTCCTCTCCTAAGATAAACATTTCCAGTTAGTGCTGAGTGGTCGCAGAGGCAGCGGAAGCATCTGCCAGCCCTTTGCTTCTTCTGTATTAATTATGATCTCGTACTGGGTACAAAAATCTGGAGTCTTCCTTTAGCTGCTCATCTCATAAAAAAATTAAGTCTGCATAGGTTGTTAATAATCGTCATAGTTAAAGCAGCAGTAAAAGTCCTGACTTGTTATGAAAAGTCGAAATTAAAAATCGTTAGCAATAAACCACAGCAGAAAATGCAAATTGAAATTAAAGCACAATGACTGTGAATGCGTACAGAAATTCTGAACCTTGTCACATGTACAAGTGCGTTGTTTTATTTCTAGAGAAACACACATGCTTGGGATGAGTGGAGGGTTGAGTTTTCACGCCGGAAGAAAATGTTGGAAGCATCACAATGACCAAAGAATTAATGGAACGGAACGTGATAAGTCGGGAAGGGGGGAGGGAGCAGATGGTGGATCAACCTCGGACAAAAAAAGCGCACTTCACACGAAACACTAGCCGAGTGTGCACACTGTCGGCATACTACCCCTTCCCCTTTCTATCATAGTCAAGGACACCTCTCCGTAACACCACAACCAGATTGGCTGCTGAAGCCCTCTCATTCCCTGACAACCTACTTCCACCCCCTCCCTCATATTGTCTTTCTTTTCAACCCACACCATTCTCCTGTCTTCCAAGTCACGCAGTAAACACAAATAGTGCCGGCTCACTGAGCTTGTTTGCCGGCCTGTGAGTTGCTAATTTAGTGCCTTAAACTTTTTTTACACTTCTAAAACCATCCCGAACTATCTGATTTCCGAATCAGCGGATTACGGAATAATGAAGTTCTACTGTACTATATTTCTTGTGAAAGTCCTTCATTTTGCACCAGCATCGAGATAACTTTCCCTAACTTACTGCGACTACTAATGGGTTGATTGCAGTCTCGCCAGACATCACAGCCGAGGCAATACTGACTCTTTTGAGCATTTCAGCAGGATTTTTAAACAAAGCTACGTTTTTGTCAATAACACTTTTATCATAGAATTAATACTAAAAATTAAAGAATGATTTTTTTCAAAAAATGCCAGTGAAATTGAATTTAACCTATATTATATATATATATATATATATATATATATATACAGTGAAACTTCCCTTAGCGGACACTTCCGAATAGCGGACACTTCCGAAAAACGGACATTTTTCCAATCACCGGCAGATTAACATGGAGCCTTATGGAGAAATACTCTCCAAATAACGGACATTCTTATTAACGGACGCGGACACATAATAAGTAGTGAATAACGGA
>PNEQ01122803.1:0-33606 GCA_003012365.1 Medauroidea extradentata | reverse complement strand
GGTCGGTTTCCTTCCATGCATTTATTCTGCTTCCTGGAGTAATGTCTTCTAGCATAATTTTTTTTACAATTTCTTGTTCAGCATACAGATTGGTGTGCGTGACAATGACATCTACAATTTCGTCATCGAGGAAAATATTGTAAAAATCTATTGGTGTTTTTTCTGTAGCTGACAAAAGTCTGAGACACTTTTCCGTAACTTTGTTATCCTTGTCGCAAATAAAATTGAAAAAGTTACCTGTAGGTTCAGTCCACTCTTCATGTATCGCCCCCTCCTCTTCCTCCGATGCCTCGCCAGGTTTTTCTGGACTTTCATCACCACTTTCTTCAGAACTGTTTGATGGTATGTAATCAGAATCAGTCTCAGATACTGGAACAAAAATAGAAAAAGTAAAAACATTAGTAGATAAAAAATACAACCTAAATCTAACTAATCATGGTGTAAGTTATATGTGTTATACTTACATGCACTGAGTTCATCACTGTCCAGTTCGTTTAGCATTTTATGCAGCTCTTCATTTGTAAATGTCTTCTTCCGTGGAGCCATGTTTATAAATCCATAGAAATGAGACAAGATGTAAATCAAACAAAAGAAAAATCATAAAATGAGCGTGCACACACAAAAACAACAGAAAAGAGAAATACGTTGTCTCTAGCCAAGGAGGTAAAACCACCCTCTTTGCCATGGAGGTCCAGAAAATATGACATCTTTGAAATCAGAATGCTGGTAGTAAAAAACATCCGACAGAGGCCATCCAAGGTTGAACTTCTACTCAGAATAATGTAAAACCTTGTATCGATATGATACACAGACCTCAAAGCCGACCATTACCGATGTATCAAACTGATACATGTGGCCTTGTGCTACATTTAGGCATGTATAAAATTGATACATATGGCTCCACAGAGAAGACATTTTTGTATAATTTTGATACGTATGGCAGTAAGAGTGTTAAGGGCGCGGTTCACCTAAGTTTTCAACGTCGGGCTGTTCTGTTACCGATAAATCCAAACCTTCCGCTCCTTTTGAAGTGGAAGAGCTTAACATGCCTAACTTTTCTTCTCTTTACGCATGTTGCACAATTTTCAACACAATTTTCTGGCAGAGGAAAACACGCATAGCAATGTCAAAAGTCGCGAGAACTTTACAAATTTAAATGACTTGGTGACTGTTAGTTCAGCTATTCCTGACGTCAATTTTAAACGACAATTGCGTAGCGTATGCCAAAAAGGAAACCATATCCTTCATTGCACGCCCGAATATGTTTGAGCCACTGACTAGTTTGTGGTTCGTTGATTTTTATTCATCTTAAAAGTAAGTAATACTAAAACACTAAAAATTCAGACAATTAGAATCTTTGACAAAGTTTTTTAAAATAAAATTTTTAATTTATTATACCTGCAATATTGTTATTTTTCCTTCTCAAGGCAGTATCAGTATTGGTATCGGCAATATCGGACAGTGCCTGAAAATAATATCGACTCACCTACACTTTACAGCAGTGCCAGAATTACACAAACTGTTTAAATGTCTAACTTTGTGTATTGTAATGACGAGATATTTATTTGGCTTGAACATTTACCTTTTTTTTTTTAAACACACACAAATTCAGCTAGAAACAAAGTGTTGGTTTTGGTTATGTGAGTTATTTAAACTACGATACGTGATAATTACAGCGAGTGTCCACCACCGTCTGTGCGGCGCTGCGGAATAAACCAGACAATCATGTACGCAGTGTTGCCTACACGCTAGGTTCTGTATAAACACGGCGAAACTTCACAAGGGTTATGCACGAAGACTATGAGTTCTAGACAGTCGCTACAGGAGGTCCTTTTTTATTACTTAGTTCACACTACCCAATAATTCACTTTTAAATGTTGGATTATCCTTACGTTAAAAAAGTTATAAGCAATTTAAAGGTGGCCACCCCTTTTGTTTTCGTAAGGGTTGAATGTATCAACTGGCATTTACTGTAGGTATGTCGGCCATATTCCCATGAAGTAATATCGATATTTTTTTTTTCAGTTTACGTCGATCATTGTTTAGCGGAATATTACATAATTCCTTTAAAAAAAAATCCCGGGCCTATTTGAAAAAAAAAAAATACATATGGCTCTTTAAGACATGAACATTTTCGTACGTTGTTGTAATACCACTACTGTTTGCTAAATCTACTGAGAATCATTTGTGTTTTTTGAGTTACGTAAGTTGTCTTCTTTCTTATGAGTATTATAATATAGTGGTAGGATTAAAGTGGCTGCGAGTGAAGAAAATGCAACATGAAAATTAACTGGTGCATAATAACCAAGCAAAGTCATTAGAGGAAGAATCAGGTAACGAGAAAGCAATATGATGTGGCCTAGTGTTAGGTACCAGCCTGTCATTTTTTGTGGAGAAATTTCTGAAAACCACGGGAAACAAAAACTGGCATAGGTGTAACTAGCAAGGAATCGAACTCATCCCTTCCCGAATTTGGCTGAACATCAGTTAACAGCTGTCTGTACTTCGTGTCAGTCTTATCTGTTCAGCCTTTTTGAATTTTGGTGGGCTTTTGGTCTCCTTTAAATTTAAAACGTTAGATGCCAATACAGTACAGTATGAATGGTACCAACGTGTTGAAGCATCACGCATATTAACTGAAAAAGTAACATCTAAATGTATTGCACTCTAAATCTGAATGAGTGAATATTCACTAACTCATAACGATAGATAGCGCAGTTTCAACAAATTGAATCAGTGAGAAATTACTGTGAAATCGGTGACTATTCACTGATTCCACAAGTTAATTAGTGAATGTCTACAGATTTTCCAGTACATTTACACTGATTCAATAAGTGAAAACTGTTCTTTGAAAACAATTGAAAAATCGGTGAATATTCACGGATTCACTTGTGAGATGTTGGCACTCTTAAAGGAAATCGTAGAATATTCACTAATTGAACAATGAATATTTTCAGTTTTCACTTATTCAAATTGTTGAAACTGCTCTATTCATCAGTGTGAATCAGTGAGTATTCACTAATTCAGATTATGAGTGTACTGACCTGCAGCCCTATGTAAGAGGCCGGAACAGTCCAAGGATATAACTACACATAGATATACAGGCTGTATCAATATTTTCGGGGAACGCTCCTCACATCTAGAGAATTAAAGAATGTGTTGTGATCATGGGTCACATTACATGACATGAGAGAGCATGGCGCGCGACCTGTATCAAGTTACTACGGAATGCCACAGCGGCAATTATTGGCAGCTACATAGCAGTTGAGATGTATTTAATCGTGCGGTACGCATGCCGCATGGTGAGTGAGAGAGATTTTGGTCAGCGCTTAACATCGAGGTCTTTAGCTTTGCACTGAAAGAAAAATTTTGTAGGAAGCCTTCCCTGCGAATTTATTGTTGTAGTAACGACAAAATGATTTTTCGGTGGCCACAATATTTTAGTGGAGTCAAGAAAAAGGTTTTTGTGGTGACAACAAAATAAAATTTGTTGGGTAAATACCCACAAAATATTTTGTAGCTGCCACAAAATATTTTTTTTTCCGTTAGGTGAGGGGTGACATGAGGTGAGTATGGAGCAGTACCGGAATGAAAGTGCGGGGGAAACGGGACTTCCCCGAGAAAACCCGCCGACCAACGACCCCGCTGGTAATCGAACCCGGATCACCTTGGTGGGAGGCGAATGGTCTGACCATTTGGACACCACGGCTCCCAGTACGCATTGTGCGATTTAGTATTTCGCAATAACATGATCCAGCAGGCGCGCTAAGCACTGTACATCATGTACTGAACTGTACTGTGAAGGAACGATGAATTTTCAGACCTAATGTCGTGTATTATTACAATTTTTGTTCCTCTAAATGTGAGGACTGTTTGTCCACAATATTGACTTGCAACTTTGCAGCATCCTGCATACACCGCTCAAAGCAATACGGGCATATTTCAAAATTAATTAGGGAATCAGACATAGGTAAATACGTAATTAGAAAATGCCACGAGATTGCTGTCGGATACAGAAGTATAGGTTCGCTACTGACGAGAGACAGGATATGACATCAGTAGGACAGCACAAAAATTAAGACGCGGACACCACAGCAATTGACCTTGTATGTTCTCTACGTTCTCCCTCCCCGAACGACTAAAACTGTTTACGCCTGGGTGACATGGATTCAGTGAGAATATCAGAGATAATACACCCTAGAGTATCCCAACTGTATTAAACCTAAGGAAAGAGCAGGAAATGGCAGATGCTCGATGCCCTCCTCGTCCAACATGTCTTCCACCAACACAGCAGTGTGTGGATCAGCTTTATCGTCAAGGAAAAGAAATTACTCACCAAGGTCACCAGAATAAGGTACGACACAACCCTAATTGGTGTTGTCTGGTCTTATAACACGTATTTAGCTATCCTTTGATTATTTATAACAGTGTGTTTTTATTCATATCAAGCATAAAACAATAAATAAGAAAAGGGCATCAGAAAAATTCCGTGAACTTAAAATCCTTTTGGAAAACCCACACAAATTTAAATTATTGTGATATTTTCGGTTTCATACTGAGTTTTGCTAATCCAAGTTGTTTTATTTTACAGTTTGTCTATTGTGCATTTACTATTTGTGTTCAAAGATCTTGGCCGCTTTGATCTTTAGTTTTGTTTTATAATGCTATTTGACTAGAAGGTTCTTGTTATTTTCAACTTGTCATAGCGCCGTGTTAGTTTAATTTGGGTTATATGCAAGATTTTGTTTCTTATTTTGTTTTAATATCGACATATCATGTTATTTTCAGTTTCTCATTGACTTGAAATGTTACATAATCGTTAGATAGTAATAATACGGGCCAGTGCAAGAGAAGGCGACAAGACCCTAACTGCGCCATTTTAATCAAGGCATGTTATTATTACTATTGTCATATTTGTACGTCTGAATCTAAGAGAGAAACGTTGACTACCCGCATGGTACCAGAAAAGTAGTGTCTCCTGAGTAGTCCTACGCGAGCGTTTAAGGTCCGTGACTCAACAGTGACGCAGCGGTTTTGGTTCTCCAGACCCCCCTCGCCCCTCGCCACTTCAACATACATGACCACCCGCCTACACGGGCGGCACATCTGCTTCCTGCGCTTGTCTCGAGGCCTGAGTGGTTGCGGGCGCCATTGGTCGCCCAAGCGATGGCTCTTCAGAACAACCATGCCACACGACGCATGCTATAGTTACACACATTGGAAAATCCCCAAGATTTTTTAAGGGCCGATTGCACAGTCATATCGATAAAATCTTAGGCCTCTCTGAGTGTGAGAAATTTTCATTGCAGGGACTAAAAGTGGGTGAAATCTAAGGAAAAACTGAGGAATTTTTAAGGTGTCGTCAGACGTTCCTTAAGATTTTCTCAAGCTGCAAATCAATCATGGCGGCCGTAAATAGAGGTTAGAATGTCACATGGGGGGGGGGGGGATAACATTCTTACTTTGAATTTATTGGTAACATTTCAGAGGAAGAACATAATCATGATGTAAAGAAAACATTGCACTGGTATCAACGACATAATTTATATTCGTTGTACATTTTTACACCAAAACGATGTCGTATTTTTAATAATACTTTCGTTTTCAAGCAGAATGGTTACGATACCAATTTATAAACGAAATCAACGACATGTTTTTAGAGTTTTTATTTTGCGTTTAACAACTTTACAGTATGAGAAACACGAAATATAAATTATGTAATCGCAACCAAGTAAGATTTGTGCGTTATAAATGGAAAAAATTCACAATTTAGCTACATTCGCAAGTCGATGCATGTAGAGAAATTATTTCTCTCACGAATATTATGGTAACACTTCATCTCAACTGAGATATCTCAATTTCCAGACTGTACAATGTGAACAAAAAATTCTCAGATTTTACTCAAGTTCTTAGTTTCACCTTTACTTGAAGATTTGCCTCACATGACTCTGCAATCGACCCCAAGTCAACGTAATCTCCCATGAGCTCTAGTATCCTACTATTATTTGATGATGCAATTTGTGACACGTGTGAACAGATTTGGGACAATACACACTCGTTCTTAATTAAAACTGTACAGTTCTAACTGGGACATTTGAAGAGAGAAACAACGCTTCCAATGAACCATAGTTAGATGTGCGTCAATATCGCGGATTCATCTGGCAGCAGCCTAGATTTCTCAGTCGTATCACGCGCTGGCTACAATAGATTATTCATTGGTGTACAACATTGCAAGAGAGTAGCATAAGTTAGTCGGACGAATTATTTCCTTATTTGCTACTGGCTTGCAGCAGTCAAAGGCGTTTCATAACAGCCGCCAGCATGGCTTGCTAAAGTAATGGCTTCGTATCTAATGACCTCGCTGTCAACGAATCGTTAAGCCTCACTTACCTAGCTCTCAGTTAAGTGTTGACGTCATTGCGATCATGAGCTGGAATGTGTGTTGAAACGTTGGTAACTGTAAAAAGAACTATGGGGTATCAAACCTACGAAAAATATTTCAGCTTAACTATACAACATCAGTAGTTAATATATGCCAATCCGAAATGAGTGAAACCTCGAGGACAAATATACAGAAAGAAACCTATCTATAGAGACCTGACAAATTCGCGTTTTCTTTTAGGCACAAGCTAGAATTCCAGCAACTGTAAGTTCGTGTCATTTTCACAATTGGCCCTTGGTTTATTTGACACCTCGTGTAAGTCGCTGAGCCAATATTACAAATGTAACTAAATGCAGGCCCATATCACTGTGTCAGCGAGCAGCTAATAACCACTGCTGTTTGCTTGAGTGCACATATATTCTTGAAGTCTAGCCTACAGATCAGTGAATCCGCGAATTTTTCCGGTCACTACATATATGTAATATTGGGGCCTAATGTGATTCATGAAGATGGTATATGGCCTAAAGGCGACATATTTGAAACGTGTAAATGCATGATAAAATGGCAAGGCAAATCATGTGAAGACAAGTAACCACATAAAATAATGTCACAGAAAGTAGACCCATATATATATATATATATATATATATATATATATATATATATATATATATATATATATATATAAATTAAGGGTTTGTTTCCAAATTTGACATAGAACTCTGTGACCATCTTCAACAGCGATTTGACTTGACATGTAAGTTTAAATTTCTAAATATTCAATTTTTTTGTCAAAAAACTTCGACACTTTGAACGTAATTTCTGAATATCAATTGGTAAATTTTCTCCGGTAATTTTTATATCGTGTAAACTCTTCAATTGATCATCACCTCAAAAACCAATTAATATATGGTAAACAAGATACATTATACAAATATTTCATAAATAACTGCCACAAACCCGACGATCACAAACCGCTCGACCGTTACGTGATGCAGTGATACATACTGACCATCATTAGCACTTACACAAAACACGTACCCTGGCCAACAGCCACGCCCGTAAACGAAGGTCGGTGACATTTACCACATTGTCAAACGGGTTCTTGAGGCCAATTTATAAAAGAGATATGTTCAGATAAACACAACATGCATTAGTCAAAGAGTCGCATGAGAATGTTACATCGAAACTGTCTCACAAGATCAAAGGGTTAAATGGGGCCGCGGTTGGCGCAGTGTCTGGCGAATATGCTTTCCGCCAAAGCAATTCTCAGACCTTCTGATATCTTCCTCATTGGATATTTTTCATCATGTTTAATTATTTCACATCAGAAGTGCTTATGCGCCTTGATATTGTTACAGACAAGGGGACTGGGCATAATAAAATAAAATCTAAATTATAGAAATGTGAAATAACCTAAATATGTTGAATGATGCAATTATGTACTGTGGGGGGGGGGGGGGGTTTGTATGATTGAATACAGCTAAGACTACGAGATGGAAAACAAATAAACATCACTAATTAACAAACAAGTAGTTAAGTTAATCATAATAATAAACCATAAAGACGAAATAAACTCTGTAATTATTAGTCAGAACTGTGGGGGAAATAAACACGTAGCTCCTTGTGCCTTAAGCCAAATAAAAACAACAAACACTTTAAGAACATGACTTCCACCTTGTAGCCTAGTGACATAAATGACGGATGTTTGGTAGAGCACATATCAACGAACATACTTAAATTTAAAAAAATGAAATCGCTTGGCAAAATATGAGATGCAGGAGGGGAACACAGACTATGTCGACCCCTTAGGATCGCGTCTCCTATCTTGCAGTGTACTTCACTTGAACCTGTCGTACACCACCAACTATCACGACATAGGTAGCTTAGTTAAATTATCGTAGAATTTAATATTAGGGGCTGTCCATTAATTTTCAAGGAACAACTGATCGAATTCTGAAATAAAAGAGTGAGTTCAAGTAATGGAGTTTATTACATATGAATAAAATAAAATTGTACAAAAGTAAATATTACATAACAGGTATTAAAAAGTAAGTGTGACAAAGTATATTGAAGCATAAATTTATAAAAAGACGTCAATACGTGATGAACAGGTATTACATTATAAAAAGATCTGATTTGAATTTATCCACAAAGTAGTAGTGCCTGATTATTACAATAAATAAATACAGTTTAAGGACAATGAGTATTGAGACATGAAATAAATGACGATCATACTGGCCAACAACAAATGCTCGCGTACAGAAATCCACGACTGTTACTTATAGCAAAAACCGAATCACAATAACTAGGATAATGAATTGTAAATAATAATAAAAATAATGCTATGGTTTTGATTTTCCTCTCCAGTTAAGACTCATCCATCCTCAGGGCTACTTGCTGTCTTCTCTAATAAATGATAACGTGTCTCACCCACTACTTATTAAAAATACTAATTAATGATCAAATTAGAATAAATAAAACCGAAACTTGCCATCTGGCATTTACAAACATTTAGGCCTAAGCCTCGCCTTGGGCATCACCATGTTCGCTTAAACAGAAAAACAAAAAGACCAACAAACAAAAAGCTAAAGAGTCCAAGTATCAAAAAGCTCTAGACATGCTCGCCAAAACAGGGCCGGCGGGTATTTATAACCCTCGGTCGCGCCTTCCAAAACCTTCGATGATTTACCCACTGGAATGATCAGCACTGATCATTCCAGACTAGCGTGACATTCACTCTATCCCATTGGGCATGCGCTAGTCAGCGGTGTTTGAAGTCATGGGAGAAGGGACTGTCTAGTTCAATAACCTGGACTGACACAACTAGAATCTGCTGTTACACGCAACCCTGCTCGTGCGTCTGCCATACTACAGATGTCAATGTGGAACAGGGGAGCGGAGGAGTGTAGACAGAGGCGTCCAGTGCCCCCGGAAGGCCGCCGCATGCCGAAGGTGCCAGAAGGACCCACAGCGCACAACCACCCGGCGACACAGACACATCCATCACCACACCCCTCACCTGCCAACGAACTAACATGAGGTCATCGACCTGCGCGCACTACCGGAATACTGCTCACAAAGGAATCTAGAACCTCTGCAAACTTCCAGGAAAAGTGAACAAAGAAACTAAACCTGAGAGACTGTAACAGAACACTCTAAACACCCACAATCATCAATGTAAAGAAGTGACTTCCCGAAAACTGAATACTATCCACCAAAATAATTTTACCACCTATTTTGAGTATGGGTGAGAAGAAAAAAAACAATAATAATATTAATAATAAATCCCCGAAATTTAACGTCGTGACAATATTTACTTAGCATTTTTGTAAGAGGCGCTTGGCGGAAACTTTTATGGTTTCAAACACTTTTATATTTGTACGAGATGTAATTTGTTTTGTACAAGTATATTGTGACTATATTATACTGTAATTAAAAATTTTTGGCTTTCATACTTTTTTTATAATGGCATGTCTAAATCCAAATGTACATAAAACTGACTTACCGAACTGAAAAAATTCACACCCAACGATCAAGATGTAGGCTACAAGGTCTCCTATATAAATAGCAATAGTAAAATACTTTTATAATTTTAAAAATTCTTAAATTTTCTAAGTTATTAAAAAAATTAAATTAATTTTGTTGTATATTGGAGACCACGTAGTCTATAACATCGTCATTCAGAGTGAATTTTTTCATTTCGGCAAGTCAATTGGTATTCCTTTGAGTCATAAAACCGTTTTATGCGAATTTTGAGTGAAGTGCTATTATAAAAATACTACGAAAGCTAAAAAATTTTCATTACAGTAAAATATAGCCACAATGTATGTCTACAAAACAAAGCGTACCTCGTACAAATATAAAAAAATATTTAAAACAATACCAATGTTCGGTTAAGCGCCCCCTTAAGAACATCATATGAAATGTTTATGTTTTACTGTACCTGCTTGTTTCGTTAAGCCAGGACAAAGGAAGATTTTGTATGGCATTTTAAATATTCTTCAGAAATTCTGTTGGAAACCGCACCATATCTGATAGCCGAATTCGCCCGGTAAAAATGTGAACTAGCTTAAAAAAATTATCCCTGCAATTTTCAAACTAAATTATTCTAGTAAGTTAAAACACGTGTTTAACAGTATATTTTATTTCATACTTAAAGTTACATACTAACTTAGCTTCAATGCAGTGCAGTAGTTTCCACAGATGACACATTTATTTTCTGAAGAGTACCTACTACTTTACGAATCTGTGATCAAAAGGCATTACAGTCACTAATTTGATGTATGTATTTGATAACGTTTCTTTCTGCATTTCAAGTGTGCTTTAAATTAAACTGCTTTGTAGATATTGTCATCTGACATATGAAAACGTTTATGACCATCATTTAAAATATCTTACTTAAACATGTAAATAAAATATGTTGTTATCCCTTCTGTACCTTAGTTTATATACGAAATTGAATAATAACAAAGGCAGTAGTTTTTCATATATAATGTAAACATTTTATTTTATTCCTTTACGAAAAATACCCATTTACAAAAGAGGCTATTTTTTATTAATTTAATTGTGTACAAATGATGCTTTCCCCATACGAATCGTGGTGTAAATAGGTAAAATGGGACATGTTTCAAAATATTTATAGCAGCACTTTTGAAAATGTATGTCAAAATCACTGACGTCACATGTGTTAAAATGGCCACTTGCAATGTTCTTACTTGCCGAATATTACGGGAATCAGTTTTTTTTCGAACATTTAAAATAAATCTTAAATTATATATGTATTGTTACGTTCCAAGATGGCGGAAATTCTTACTGCTATATTCAGTTCCTGTATTATACGTCGAAATATAAAATTTTGTTCACATTATCTTATAGTTTCCAAAGTTGACCTAAAACATTTTACTACGCACGTAAAGTTATTTTACGAAGTTGCGGACCTAACACAATGTTGTGTAATATATTCATTAAATTCATTATGACTCTCCAAAATAATTACTTTTGGTTTTTATGAGTCAGTTAGTTCCCAAAATAATACTAAAATTCTTAACTTTCTTGTGTAGTGCTCGCCTCTGAAATGGCGTACCTAAAACAAAAAACACTACGGAAATCAATGTTTCTATGATGTACTGTCAAAATACAAGCGTTAGTTTGAAGTAGTCTCATAGTTCTTGAAGTATAATGTAAAACACCTCCAAAATGGCTATCAATAAATTCTTATAAAATAAAATCTTAAAAAAATTAGAATATATATACATTCATATTAATCCGGTCAACAGATTCGGAAATATGAAATAAAACTTAATTTGGCCAAGTACTGCTGGCTTTAAATGCAGCACACCTACGACGATATACAAGACTAATTTCAATGCTTTCGTAATGAACTGTCAGAATATAAATTAAGGTTTAAATCTGTTCCTTTCTTACGAAAATATTAAAGTCTTGATTTATTAGTGTAGAGTTGTCTTCCAAAATGGTATTTCTACCTCAGTAAACACAACTGAAATCAATGTTTGCATGACGTGCTGCCGAAGTACAAATTTTGGTTAACGTCATCTTAATAGTTCCCGAAATATGACACAAAATTTTCTTCTTCTTATTGGTATACCTTTCAAACATGCTGACATTAAATAATTATGGAGACTGAACGGTCAAAATATAAAGTCTTTTCAGTTACTCTGCTTTATTTACCACAAAATTGTCTTACATCCCTACCCTTCCCCCCCTTTGACAAAGCATAGGATATATTCTTGATAAAATGTTGTATTTCTAAGGGTCTTACGATTGTACATTCCCCATTCTGGAAAGGAGCGCAAAATAAGAAAAAAAATATATTTTAACACTATATCAAAAAAATTTTGATAGCACAATTTGAATAAATTTACGGCTCAAACACTGAAAATACAATAAAATTGCCTAATACTCATCCTTAAGAGGATATGGTACATACTTCAGCCGTAAAACCACAAGTTTATAATAATTGTAGGTTTCTCAGAGTCAATTTGCAAATATAAAATACAAACAGCAACCACAGACAATAGGTTTTACCAACTTTCTGAGCAAAAAATTTTCTCGAGTAACATATTTCTGAGGAACAATCTCTGACGGCGAAATCTCGTACATTTAATCTCTGTGCAACAGATCACGCTTAACAAATGTGTCATTCTGGGTTAACGTTTGCTCATGAAGTTGGCAAATATCTTTGCCTAGGGTTGTTGTTTTGTAGTTTTTTCCACATGGACTTGCAAAAACGTGTAGATTTCAATAGGTGTTATTTTAGCGTTTATTTATCTACCACACACTCTTAAGTGCTTATTTTGCTGAATTTCTGTGTTACCACATTCATCCATCTCGGGCAACCATCGAGAACTGGTCGGTCTGTCTCTCGCGATCCGTTTACCATTCTTCGCAAATATGCAAGGGGAACGGAAGGGGGAGTGGTACCCACCCCTCCCACCTCAGTCGAAGTACCCCTCCCCTCACCGACCCTGCGAAGCGGTCTGGACGAACCATCCCATCAATCAACAGCTGAAGGCGGGGAGGCCGAGAACAATCGGTTAGTTGTCGACATGATAATTCCATTTTAGAGAAATATAAAGCCTCGGAGAGTTCATTACCGCCGTCATTGCGACAAGGCGCTTAACGACGCGACCTCTATCGGTCCGGACACTAACTACGTGTTCCTGCCAATGTTACGGTATCGTTATTGTGCTACGACATACTGTAATAACGCTCAAAAACCTTTCAGAGGTAAAAAAACATTCGCACCACATGACATCTTCAGTTTTGATGCATATTATAATGTTTTCCTTCGCATCAAAATTTAACTCAGGTGACAATTTTTTTAAATTATATATATGGAATAACTTTTTTTTGTGAGCCAATTTTGATTACAATCTGCCGTCATCATAGAATAAACTTTGTAGCACATTTGAAAGAGAAAATAATCACAGCTAAGACGAGTTGTCATTCACGTAGGTATACTAGTTTTTTACTACGTAATTCCTTCATTTCTAGAGAAGATGACTTCTTCATTAGTTCTGTTAGCATAGCCTTTTCTTGTAAAACAGTTTTTTTTACTGTATAAGTTCTAAAATATTTTGTACTGAGCGCACAAAATTATTTTAAACCCACTACTCAAAATCTTTATTAGAGATTGACATTTAATCTCTATCAAACAGTTAGGGGTGTTCTGAAGCCATTTCATGTTTCCGTAAAAAAAAATGAGGGGAAATTTCTACAAAATGTATTTTAAGATACTTAATTTTTTTTGTTGGCCTCTCATAATGCGGTTCTCTAAAACAGAAAAAAAAAACTGTAATTAATTTACATGTTTCAACTTCTTACAATCATTTTTATAGACTGTGAGAGTAAAAAAATTCTTCACATGACCGTTCTGAATCTTACATACATAAGTGTAAAATTAAGCACTATGTGTTGATAACTTCTAGCATGCTGAAATCCTGCGGCATATTTTTCTGAGATGCACGTATTATTATTTAAAAAATTTCTAGCGCCATGTTGAATAAGGCCAAGAACTCAATAAAATATGAAATTATATAGTGTCGGTTTGTATAAGCTACATCAAACACAAACATAAGCAATATTTTTTACGTTACGTGACGCGATTTCATTACTTCCTGATTTAAAAACCGAGGGAAAATCTTTCTTCCGAGCTATCCAAATACTCATTGACCTATAGAAAACCCGTGATATGAAACGGTCGGTTGAAGAATTAGGGTGCAAAAATTCATGAAAACATTTTACGATTGTTATGGCGTCAGCATAAATCACCCGAAAACAGAATTTATAATTTAACAAATGTTTATAGTTTGTTTGGCCATATTCATAAATGTACATAAGTAAACAGTTCTCCAGAGTTCTTAGAATGTTGGTTTTCATGTCTCGCCTTTCAACCTTCGAAAAGACGGTTTGCCTGATGGCCTAGCAAATTATTACAACCGTCATATCTGCTAACGTATCTAGCGGTTACGTTACGACTGCAAATTCGTAAAATGAAAATGTAGTTTTTAGATTAGCTTGTCAGATGAGTTGCTGTAATAATTGAATTTGTAGTTGCAATTAAACTGTTCGGTAATGAGTAATTTGTATTTACTGAAAATCAAAGGAAACCACAAATGTATACGCGAACTATTGCGGCTGTATTAATAATTAAACATTACTGCAGTTTTTTGACGGTTATAAATTAATCATATCGTCACACAGCACTTGTCGATATCTACTGTAACTAAATGTCTTAGTATATAGACTACGAAAATACTTTCTATTTTTTTTTTTCAGCAATCTGACTTTTAAGTTTGCAAATAAAAGTAAGATGAATTTTTTTTTACCAAATGGTAGGAATATTTTCTTCCAAGGAAACCATTCACAGTTTTTTGATGCTATGCTGCAAACAACTTTAATTATTAGTTATATTATAAAATGCATTGATTAAGTATGATTAGTGTCTCCGGGTTTAGAATGTTTTTTTTTGTTTTTTTCATATCACTTATCTTGGTAACGACTCGCAAGGAATATCAAACATGCTCAGCGTTCACGATCGGAAACCTAGCCTGATCCAACTTCTGCAGCTCGGGATCACTTCATGAGTTCAACTCAACACTTTGGCTCTAGTTTACGCTTCCATGAACCCTTTCATCGCTACATTTAGTAACTTTATTGCCCCCAAGTATAGATTGTTCGCGAATATTTGATCTATTATTAGAAACATATTTTTTTCGTTGTTATAAAAAATTGTACCCTAGTGCTGTGGACATCATTTATCGTAGCCATGTGCTAGTTACGGTGGTTAAGGTGGCAGTCTTAATGTACGTATTTTCCGTGTATAAAGCCCAGATAGAGGACGTGCCGAGGAGAGAACGGTACCTGCAGTACACAATACCCTAGACTCTTATTGGTGTAAATTCCTGAACTATTGTGCCATTTGTCTGTCGGTAGCAAGTCTCGTTGGACAATTATTAATAACCCTGTCAGTTTTTGTGGTACTATTTTACATAAGGGCGTACTTCACACGCCTATACCGTTTTGAAGATTCTGTATCAGAAAGTTCTTTAGGTTACGGATCCTATTTTAGTAAGTTTTACTTTTTAAATCCTGAAAGGGAGAAAATATAGTACAACCGTTTCATAGAAATGTTGGAAATTGTTTGTTATATACAGCCTAAATTCGTCAAAAAATTAGGTTTTATAATTTTGGCTAATTATTGACTTTAAGAAAATTTAATTAAGTCGATAATTAGCAAAAACTATAAAAACTTGTGATTTGAAAAAATTAGGCTACATAGTACAGTGCTAACAATTTCCAATATTTATGTTTAACGGTTTTGCGATATCTGCTTCCTATCACGATTTAAAAAATTAAACACACGTAAACATCATAAATAGGAACCCGTGGCATTAACTAAAATTAACTTCTAAATCGTTCTTTGAATGTTTTCCTGTGCAAACATCATTTCCACACGTTGAGAAGCTTCAGAATAAAATTCTGTCTCACGAAGCTCTGCACAAGTTTTGGTGATCTAGGACAGGTGACCACCTTAACAATTTGAAATTTAAGGTAACGTAACTACGCAGATAACTTGATCATTCCGACTTTGTTGTGCTAAAGCAATAAATATATATGAATATGGAGATTAATAATTAGGTGTTATGTCTTCATATAACTACAATCTTACTCTAATGTGTGCAAAACTAAGTATTAATCGCCCGAAATAATAATGAATTTATGTGCAGCAATTTAGTAACGAGGCAGCTGTCTAGGGATCCGATACTCGAAGGTTCGCCTGCCATGAACCGAAAAAGTACACAATGAAAACACAAGATATGGAATATTTTGTGTACGTTATAATATTTCGAAGTATGTTTGTAAACTTATAAAGTTAAAGTACATTTTATAAAATAAAACAAATTAAATTATTCCCTGTGCTAAAATTACAAAAACAAAAGGCGATTGGGGGAGATGTTAAAGTTGGTAAAATGTTTAAGTTTCTATGTTCGGCCTTGACAAACGTCCCGGTGCTTATCAATGGGAACATTACACTTAATGTAAGACCACACTAACGATTCTAGTTTTAAATAATCCCGCCTTTTATGGGGTCCTGCGTGTAACTGAGAAATGTGAATATTTGTATTACTAGCCAAGTCAGTTCAGAACGACACCGACTCGCCATGTATACAGGATGGTATTGTGTATATTCTTACTAATAAAACATTATTAGACAATCAAATATTTCATTTACAAAAATTGTATTAATGAAATTAGTTTTGTATCTACCAAATGTTATAATTATCTAAGTTTATTACTTAATTCGTATCAAATTATGGAAATTAAATAACAATGTTAGCACTTGTAACAGCTAAAATCATTACCATCTGTTGTCACCAAAAATAGTAGCCATCTGTTACAGTTATCTACTGTATTTGTTTTAAGCAGTAATGTTATATTTTGAAAGTTAAATTAACTTAAGTTCTAACTTTCCCCCTATTTTCCATCCAGTAGGCTACGAAATAATACATCTGTGCTATTTGTGTCACTAAGCCGAATTTATAAAATTTACTTTCGCTAGCATATATCCAACTTCTTTCTATCGATACAATAATAAATAAAATATATCCTATCGTATTTAGGTCTAAATCTGAGTTCTGTTTACTATTTCCAAATTCACACTGAACACAGAGTTTACATTTCACCTTGCGGACGTCCAAATATGCCTTTGCTTGCATTATAACTGGTGTTTCATTTCCTGATATTTCCTATTTTTTCGTAGCATTTTGCAAATTATCAGTTATTTTTTAAATTTCTATAACACTCGCAAAAATTTTAGCTTTAACATTTCCAGTCCAACCAAACCAGTAAGGTAGGTTTTAGAAATCAGAATGCGCCTAACCAATATACTTATGTCTATAACAAAGGTATATAATGTACTGGTTTTTAATTTGATTAATAATTTTTAAAAGATGATTAGTAGAACTTCAATACTGTGTGGGAGGTGTTTTACTGATGACAATGTGCATTGTTGTACCGGTATAGTAATAACAAGACATAAATAACTTTATTAATTTATAAAAAATATTAAACTTTTACCTGGCCTTCAATTTATATATTTAATTAACAATAGGAACGGACAGTTCAATAATTATACTTAAACTAATTACTGCTTAGCCCGTTCGAATTGTTCCTTGTTTAAGTAAGCAGAATAAGTTATTTTATTTCCAAGAAAGTTGATAAATTTTGTAGCTTCCAGCAGATGTTGAAATAACCAATAACTGTTATCTGTCACTTTTTGAAGTCAGTGCTGTATTACAGTCGCAACTGTCAGTTATGTTAGTTTATGTCGGGGTCCACCAAGACTGGTGAACATGTGTGGACGGCATGTGGCATTGCCCGCTTGCCGAGACAGCAACGTTGAAGGCCGCCACATGCGACACATGTGTGGCTGCGTGCGTGCGCGCTGAAGAAGCAGGGGGGGTTCGCAGCAGATCCGGGCATGCGATTGGCCGCCGGCAGGGGTGAGGCACGTTGCGCTCTGATTGGTCAGTCAGGCCTCCCCTCGGGCTGAGACCCCTGTGGAACTCACGCAACGTCCAAATCCTCACCCTGCTCCTTCCCATTCAACCTCGACCCCCCCCCCCCCCATCGACCACTCCCTAAAAAAAACATCCCTCGTCGGTTCGGTCTAGGACGAAATCCGCGTCATCTTTTCTTTATTCCCTTCTTTCCGCACCGTTCACAAACAAGTCGACGCCAAACAAGAACGTGCAGTCTAGCCCTGTATTTTTCGTAAAGCCAACTGAAAGAAAGAATGGAACAGAATAACGCACTCCGTAATACCTACAGAACATCACTGGCTGTTTTTTAAAATATAAAAACTAACAACGGCAAGTTTTCTTTTTTTAAGGTCAGTTAGGAAATGTACAGTTGTGGACTTGGAAAAACCATACTTGCTGAAATAAAAAGAAGCGCAGTATGTACTGTTGTGTGTTTTTCGATATTTGGAACAAAAGTAGAGTACACCAGTGTCATACGCGGTATTCACTCGTGTTCGGAATCTAAGTGTAGTTCGGTAAATTGGTCGGTCGTAGAACATGATACGAAACGTATATTCATGATTCGTGTAATAATAAAGGTCCAATTTCGTCATAGTAGGGTCTCTTAGATAAATCTGGAATTTTTTTTTTCTTAATTTGAGTGACAAATTCAATGGGACTGTGTTTTGGCTATTTATATTAGTCATTTTTAATGACCTAGTGTGTTAAAACACTTTTGGGATACTCTATTGGAAATAAATTCCATCGAAGTTAGATTCTGAAAGCATCTTCGAAAATATACTGTTGTGACTATTTTTACTTTGTAATCTATCGTCAATGTACCAGTTGATTATTAAGTAGTATTTTTTTAATTTTACTGTAAAAGTAAATGAAATGCAGTCTAGAAAATCAACAACATAAATAATTATTAGGTTCACCTTTTCATTGCTACAATAAAACTGCTAGGTTGGAAAACTGAGATCATAATACTCTGAATATAAGTGAAAATTAATTTGATACACTGGAATCTTAGCTATACTGAAGAACAAAATGTTTTCGGATTACTTCAGTGACACAGATACAATGATTCCAGTTTATTATTAAGCCCACGCCTTGCAGTTTTACAGTGATTTAAAAAAAAGCAACATAATTTTCAAATCAATGAATCCATTTAATGACTGGTGTATCATCGAAGAATCCATTTAATGACTAGTGTATCATCATATGTACCTTTCTTTTTTTTTTTTTTGGTAGCAATAAATCTGATAGTTTTTCAGATTTTGCATCCACAATATCATCAAATATGTTATGAAAATAAGAAAAAAATATATAACGAACGAACGTTGCGTTATTTTCAAAATTATACTCAAAATTATGCATAATATGACAGGTTTTAGTGTTGCATTTTTTCAAAGCATCTCGTTAAAAATATTTTGTAAATTTGGCCTTATAAGTGTGAAAAAAACTAAATGGTACGGCCCTTAAATGGAGACAAGACTTTAATCATTCATTTTACTAATCCTTTAGTCAAGAGAAGAAAATAAGCTAAACACGCAGTGAACGTACGTTTGCTGACAAATAATTCCACTGATTGTAAACGCGATTTTTTAAATTCGACAACTGCATAGAAAGCAAAAACGTTTTACTATAAGATAATTAAATTACTTTCAATGAAAACAAATAGCCAATTTCTTCAGAACAGATTACTTGATGTCAATTTTCATTGAGGTTAACTATTGCAGTTGTTGATTAATCACCCGAATGTCCTTTGAAGTTTAATAAATACAGTGCAAATGAGAAGTTCATAAAATGTATTATTGTTCTTCCCTGACTCATTGAAAACGTCCTCGTCACTGAGTTACTATTTGAAAGAAACACAGGAGTATATTTTAAGGAAAAAAAAAAACAGAAGAATTGTAGTATTTCTATCCACGTCGAATACTCTCCCTTGGCGTCTATCCTAGTTGCTCGAGTGTCGTTTCATTATCCTGGGGGAATTCGCACAAAAGAAGTTCCACTGGCCCTGTCTTTCTCCCACTCGTCTTTATCAGCAATCTTTCTTTCGGCCCTTCACTGGTCTCGTGCAGACGTCAGAAGCAGAGAAACACGAAGAAGTGGTGGCACTTAACTGAAGAGTGGAACAAGGCACACTACTCCACAATAGAGTTTCTCTGATTCTGTGATTATTAAGTCCCTAATCTTCGTCAGTTATTACTCAAATACGTATATCAGGTAGTTCTTGTAACTGAGGTAATGTTATGCTTGGGCTCTGTCTTCGGTTGTAGGACGTTAGGTATGAAATTCCGTTTCTGTATCTTCTTGACTAGCCGATATTCCTAATTATTCATCACAATTATGCACATGTTAATTAAGACTTTTTCACTAATCACCGAACACTTACAATCTCACTCTTTTGTTTAGCGTTCGCTACTATTAGCAAAATGATTATGCCCTAACCAAAGTTTTGTAATTTTCTGCAGATTATTTTTACTTTTATCTTCAACACTTTCAAGCTATTTGTACTCTAATATCTATTACTTAAGCTAATATACTTCTTAAATATCTTATATAACAGTCAATAAAACTCATAAATATGCAGTAAAAGTAGTCAATATTATATTCTTCATTCATCTTCAGTTACAAAGAAATTTGTAAGAAAAGTAAATGATTAATTTGGAAGTAATTTTTTTCTTGATCTCATGTAATCACCATCTCTCCGGTTATAATATTATTTCGTAAATGTTTATTCAACCGTGAAAAAAAAATATAGCACCTGAAGAAACGTCTCCCGTTGGTATGGCCTGAATAACTTCCAAATGCTATAAATTTATAGTTTTCGATAGAACATGTGCGTTTCAAAAATATTTATTTAAAGAAAAAAATGTGCTTTGAAAGGAAAAGTGTCCGAGGATTTGTCAACATGATTTTATTCGGAAAATTGGTTTATTTTAAAATAATTTCTGAACTGCTGCATGGTCATGATGTTCTTCCGTTTTTTATTTAAGTAATTCAAAATGATTTTTTAGAACTGTTATTTAAACGATTCGAACATATGATACTACTTGTTGGTACATTCTCATGATAAAATACACACACACATGTATATAAAAACTTCAATTTATTACATGATTGTATATGTAGATATTTTGTATTTGTAGATAATAAAAAAACAGTCTGAACTATGTAACTGTAAAAATACAACTTATTGGATATAATATGCTGTCTAAAAGTAATATGTGAGACTCGCTTAAAAGAAACGCATTTAAATGGACAAATCGAATATTTAAACGGGACTCAAACATTATTCGAATAAAGCGATAATTAATTTTTATTGCACTTCACAGTTTGAACTTGTTATGAATAACAGAAGGAGCAACGTAAAATTATTAATTATATATATATACACATTATGAAAAACATACACAATTTCTTATTTGGAAGACTCAACCCTTCACAGAATTGGATTTCACTACTCATTTAGCACTAGCGTAGGGGATCAGTTGATAGTAATTACATGTGGATTATTTAATTTGGTTTAATTAAATGAAACATTGAAATTGTTGGTGGTGTTGGGGCACTAATGTTAATAATATACTGTTACATTAATAAACATTACATTTAATTCCTGCAGTTCATGGTAATATGTTAAGAATAAAGGTAATAACAATATCGCATATTTTGCAGTACACTTCGGTTTTAACATTTGTTATAGAAATTTATTAGCACTTTGTTTATGTTTATATTTCTTTCACTGCTATGTTTGTATTTAAAAATGGATGTAAGATACAAATATGCTGAAACGAAAAAAAAAAAAAAAAAAAAAAAAAAAAAAAAAAAAAAAAAAAAAAAAAAAAAAAAAAGATGGCTAGGGTGATACTTGCGATATATTTCTGAAAGCCTAGGAAAATATTTAAATCTTCATGTAGAATAAGAAACCAAGCATCAAAAGTGTGTGTTACTCCTCCTATGTATTTAAATTTTACGAAACTTGTACGGGAAATCTTTAACTACTTAAACATAATGTTGATAAACGCATTTAATTTTTTTGGCCCTAAATGTATGTCAATACGTAAACGTTTATGCAAAGTCTATAAATTTTAGAACTTTTGCAATTCTTCAACCATTGACAAAAATTGCAAGAAAAATGTTATAAGCAGAAGACGTATTACTGGTAATCCGAATTCTAAAATGTTATTTTGTTATTATAAATTATTATTCTCTATATTCTGTGTTGAAAACATGAATAATCTGTCTATTTGAAAATCTTACACAAAGTACAGAAAATATTACGTATAGCGTGAAACTTTTTAGCCTATATATTCTACATATATTTTTAAAATGCATTATTTATTCAACGTCATGCACATACATACGTATAACGTAGCTTAAAAATTATGCACACACACACACACACACATATATATATATATATATATATATATATATATATATATATATATATATATATATAGTTACAGGCTGTTGTTACAAAGTTACAGGCTGGCTTGTGTAATTTATTACATATCTCAGGTTGGTTTGTTTGAACCAAGTACGTCATCAGCGGAACGTAGCAATTCATAATACTCGGTGGAGACGAATTATCTTTAAGAACCGAGAATCATCTAAGTAATGAACATGTGAGCTCTAATACTCTCGTACGTGTAAATACTTACAGATTAAACAACACTGCAATGCAATGTGTAACGTCGTAAAATAACTTCTTAGGCTCCAACATAGTATGGTAATGTTAATGTAAACGTGAATGTTTAATAGCTCAAATGGTATTAATTGTATTATAGAAACTTGGGCATGGCGTTTGGAAGTGATGCAAAAAGTAACGAACACAATGTTAAGGGTAACGAAATATTTTCTATTAGTTGCTAGATCTTTAAAATTTTCCTTATTACTGCGACGAGTATAATAATCTTGAAATAATAACTAAACTGCGAATAAGTCATTAGGGTGGCTAATGAGTTACCCGTACTTGAACGGTTCTCGCCCTCAGAGACGAAGAACGTCTTTTGAAAAGTTTTGATGAGTCTATCGGACGGTTTACCCCTTACTCTTTACGGGCCCCTCCTCCAGCCGCCTGCAGCCCCCGTTTCGGTTAATTCTGTTTCCCCTGGAAAACTTCCAACTTTTCGCATCGGAGACTTTTCCCTCACAATCTGCTGCCGGGCTAAACCAGGCGCGCTCGTACCGCTCGCTGAATCTTTTCAAGAGAGAGGGAACGATGTTAACGGGGGATGGGATGGGAGGAAAAAAACTTTTTTAATCATTCAGAGTCAATCAATCACGCGACGGACACCACGATGGGCCGGGGAGGGGGTGCGGGAGGGCGGTATGGCTCAATCCAGCCGCGTCGCGGCGCAGCTGACGCATATGGAGGGGTATCACCTACGCCGAGGGCCCCATATTGCCGCGTCAAAATTATCGCGCCCGCTGACTGGCAGGGACGTTGCCACACCGCCCGCATTACTCCACTGTGCGGCACGGTTGCAGAACACCCAGGGGTACGTGCCAATTCATTTCCCTTCGGTGGCGCCCAGGGACGGGGTAGATTTTCTGAGTCACGATACCAGGTTGGTTATGTCAAAATATCTGCAAACAATTCAGGACACTAAGATGGTGGGAAATGAAAAATAATCCCTACATACTTCATACATTTGTAAAATTTACTGTAGTAAATTCAACTGCAACATCACATTTGTGAAGTATTTTATTTATAATTCGTATGATATTCGTTCCGTTCATTTCTTTGATAATTCAAACCATAGCGATTTTGTTTCAATTCGTTGTCGTTTCGGTGATGACTGTTTATAATTTTTTTTCTATTCGCCTAATTGGCGAGATTTATCAGCTGAAAGTTGTTTATTGAGTTTATCGAGTAGTCGCTCTTGTGATTTATTGGACGTTTGGAAAATTTACTCTGGTTATTTTTTTGTACGCCTGTAATTTAAATTTTCCCTTATCCAGGTGAAATCGTGACTAAATATAACCGACACTAGATATTTAGTGAGGACACTTGGTTGGCGAAAGCAAACTGACCACTCTGAACCCCTTGTTACAGTTCCCCTTTCAGTTAATTCGAATTTTTCTTCAATGTGTTAATGTAGACATAGAAGTGAAAGTAATAAACAGTCTAACGATTTACTATACTCAGCAATTAAAGTTTGAGGCCACGGTAAAATACAGAATGTTGTAAAATTGCATGTCATTATTTTGGGGTAACAATACTCACATGTAAAGGAACAAAAGGCAAATATTAAGAATCACTACTCAACGTGTACTGGCCAAACTATTGATTTTAGATATACAGTATACTGATGAAGAATGTTTCTAGAGGCGTTATAAGTAGTTCTATGTAAACATTTTTTTATTATGTTAGGTTTACTTAAAGTTAGTTTAGGTTACGTTTTAAAGTTGTTATATTATTTTAGGTTAGGTTAAGTTAGGTTAGGTTAGTTTAGGTTAGCTAACCTAACTTCACATAACCTATTATTAGGTAAGCAGTACTTTAAGAAACATTAGAAGTAGTCCTACGTAAAAAATTTTGTTGGGTTAGTTTAGGTTAGGTAACCAAACCTTACCTAACCTAATGTTAGATTAGGTCAGGTTAGGTTACCTTATCTAACTTAAACTAACATAATCTTGCTTAACAATCTAACTTAACCTAACCTAATCTAGCCGAACATACAAAAAATATTTACGTAGGTTTACTTATAACGTCTCTACAAACATTTTTCATCAATAAACGATATGCCTAACCTCAATAGTTTGGCCGGTACACGATGAGAAATGATTCTTAATATTTACCGAACAAAATTGTTATATGAACAATGGCCCGAAAACATGCTGTTACTATAAAACAGGTCTCATTACTTACAGAGCTGGCTATACTATGTTATTGCAGAATGCTACATCGGACAATGCATACCATCCATTTAAATACGACTCTTCTGGTATGTAGCTGCCAATAATAGCTGCAATGGCATAACACCGTAACACCCAGCCCGCAAGACATGCACTATACATACTATTCTGCCGTTTGTAGTGCAGAAATGGTGCATTTTCCGACCTTTGGTCATATATTTCTTGTTTATCTAAATGTGAGAAATGTTCCTCCAAAATATTGACATTAAATTTTGCGAATTCCAGTGAACGATTTTATAACTTTCTTAACAAAACTATCTCCAAAGATGCTCACTTTATGATAAACAGCCTACCTCGATTAGTTGGGTCATGATTTTGTACATATTCGTTTCATAATAATCCTCCCTCATCGTTGCATAGCCACAACAGATTCAACAAAAAGTTGGGAGTGTAATTTGAAACCTAATTTTTTTACTGATTTTGTAAGGATATCTTTGTGTGTAGTTGATTATGGCCGCCCGTGGATTATTTACTACATTTGGTTTCTCCAAGCGTATGTGTGCCCTTATATAAAATTAAGATTAGTTGTGTGAGACTTTATGTCTTGTTGACGGTGACATCATTACGAGTGTAATTATTTCTTGGATAGGCAAGAAAGTAGGAAGGAATTGGCCAATGCCTGTATTTACAAATATTCCTGCATCCGAGATGGTTGTACCAGGAATCAAACCCAGCACCCCCAAAATGCGAGACCAGTGTTTTACCCACTGAGTCACCTATCTCGTTTACTAAAAACTAAGAAACTAAGGTTAACATCCAAATTTTATCTTTGTTTATTTTATGTCAATTCAATGTTCTAAGATTTCTAAAATTACGCGAAATGATGTTATGAAGACAGTTGGAATACTGAAATATTTATAGTTGCCTTAAAATGGTGCTGTAAGTTTAAGTATACGTTCTGTTTATACGTAGAAACGTGCCAATTTCCTGTTACTAGGGCTAGGAAAAATTCGCGAGTTAAATGACCCGCATGCTAGAATCCAATGCCCTATACATACTCAAGCCTCTTCTATTCGTTCATTGTCTGCTGTCTGAATGAGTAGCTTATGGACAAATGATAGGGCTTTGGTACACACAAGATAATGGATTCTAGCATGTTGGTCGTTGAACTCGTGGTATATTCCTAGCCCTGCCTATTACTATTTGGCGACAGGCTAGAATTGATTAGCATATACTCATCCGAACACACTCCGCGTCAATGTCGGCTATGGTATTTCGTACCTTTGTGTGCCCACGCTACCGGATAGTGGGAATTTTACACCTGGCCTTATATCATTGGTTAAAAAAGTACAAAGTTGAGCCACAGTACAGACTAAATAGTAACACAGACGCGAAATGACGCGGCGGCTAGTTTGGTGTTGGCGAACTACGCCGCTTATTGGCTACCCGAGACCGTTGATGCCAGCCCCTTGTCTGTTTGGCTCCTGCATGTTACCGCAGGTTTGCTATTGGCCTGGCTACCGATTATCAGAGCAGCTGCTTCACGCTGATTGGCAGTAGGTGTTTCAGCCATGTTTCAGGCCAGGGAAGCCATATTGCTGGCGTGTGTGACTGAGTTCGCTGGCCTACCGGATATTTCACTTCTGTATTTCTAAATATTCTGTGGCCACACCGACTGCCGGCATACGTCACATTTCAGATGAACTCACATTAACTTGGAATCCAGTCTGCTGACAGATAGTAAGGCGAATTTCGCATGTATCTGTATATAAGCTTTATTTAATAAATTAATAATTAAAGATGATTATGCAATTTTTAATGGAGACTTCCACGTAAGCATTAGTTCTGGCTCAAAAGACTGGGGTTACCAAATAATCTTGCGGATTATCAATGACAATTTGTCGCATGTATAAGCACGTGCCTAGTCACTGTCCCTAGAACCTTAGCGAGAGTAAGGATGGGGTAGAAATATGATAAATTAAACCATGTGGCTCAGTACCTGTTAAACTTACATACAGGATGTTGCAAAATCTCATGTAAGTATTTTGAAGGTACAACCCTCACATCTAGAGGAACAACATTTATTGCATGAACACAGGTCCGAACACACGCCATTTCTATTTCTGCACTGCAGTTCACAGTAGGCCCTACATGATGTATTGTGCAACACATGTGTGATGGATCACGTTACTCTGTAATTCCATTACAGCCACTCATGGCAACTTCGCACTAGACTAGTCGTATTTAATTGGACGGTAGTCATTGACCGATGTAGTAACTAGATCCTGTCCGCGTGCTATGTCTGAAAGTAATGCGGTAAGGTAAGTGGGCTTTACTTCTCGTCCACAACGAGGTCATTAGATACGGCGGCACACAATTTGTTACAATGACAGGAGTTGTGAGAGGAGTCGGCCATGGCCTTTGTTAAGTAACCACCCCAGCATTAACCTGGAGCAATTTCAGTAAACCACGGAAAACCAAAATATGGATGGCAGGAGCCGGGGATTGTACACGGGTGCTCCCGAATGTGAGTCCAACATGTTACCGTTATGCCAGCTCGCTCGGTGGGTAAGTCATGAGACATGCAGTACAGTAACTGTGAGTTTTCGGACCTCTGTTACCGCGGCCGCCTACCCCACGCTTCAAATGCATTGCAGCGTGTTAGCAAACAGATTTTTTCTACGAAAATATTCCACGTGTGCCCATTGTGCCATCGTACAAAAAGAAAACAAACTTCAGACAAGGTCGGAACCTCATTGTTAAGACGCCACGTTCAATATAAACACTGTTTATGAGCCCTCCAACATGGCTAAAAACGGCCTTTCCAGACTGCCGTACTTCAAAATGTACTAACCGGATGTATGTGAAACTCAGATTACGACCTGCACTGAACTTAGTAGCAGACTTTCCACCAATAAAATTATATGGTCAACGCTTAATGTCCCATAGTAAAAACCGTTCGGCGGGAACTATGCACGCTAGTTCAGCGCTTGGCTCGTTGAGGCGACGCGGCATAAAATGCGCGCTTCAAGGTCGACCTTACTGCTCCGTCACTTTTGAGCCTCTCACGCGTGGGTAGGCGGCGCCCTTAATGTAACATTTTTGTTCTTCTGTATGTGATTATTATTCCTCCGAAATATTGACACACAATTTCGCAACTTCCTGCATATGCTACCACTGACACTTATGCTCGTCTCGTCGTGTGGCCGATATTGTCATAGGATAGTTTAGGCAAATTTTCCAGTGCCCTAAAAACTGTGGGCAAATAAGTATTTCTAGTCTCAAAAACGCTCCCAAACAATAACTCATAAATTTATTTTCACTCTTCAGTTTTAATTACTGTAGCAACATTTTCCTCATACTAATGCAGAAAATGATTTCTGTACGACAGCGATCTCGTGAAAGGAATGAACTCCACGGAAAACTACAATATGCAAATGCGTCTATCCTTGTTTACACCAGGCAACGCACTTAATACCCCTCTATTTCTTTATTTTCAGTAAATTTCTATCTTTCCACGTCTTGTACATTTAAAATCTGTAATTTAACAAAACATTTTAGACATTCATAATCACTGCGCTTTTAAATACTCGGGTAGACACATACACACCGAGTTCATACAGAGAATTCACAATTTATTTGAAAACATTTCGAAATTAAAAAACTAAAATTAGTGATAAAACCACATTTTTGGGCATAGGCTATAGTTGTAGTTGCATTAATACAACCAGAATATTTTCTTCAATTAATAATTTCCACCGCGAAAATCTTACAAATGAAATAATATTTTTTACGTGATGAATAAACATACTGTGTAAATTTCACTGCTTTCAAAAGGTAATTTCTGAGGCCTAAAAATTTTACTTATTAATAATTTATGTTTGTTGAGAGTGACTTAAATGTGTTTGAATGAAGAAAAGATTTCAATGCCGTGTCGATATCTCTGAAGAGAAAATTACATTTTTATCTGCGAGTAATTAGTTTTTGAAACCCCCCAGAATTTATTTAGCCTCTAACATTACTTTTAATTCATTACATGATCTAAGCCCTCTACGGAGCGCCGAGGACATTTAGTTAGCATAGGTAGCCTATATTTGGTTTTCTTGTTCTTCTTAGCTTCCCAAAATTTCCTCAACCTTTCAATAAGGACCTGTCGTCTTTCTTATGGCCATACGTTTTTGAGCTTTGCGGTTGGCCTGTATAGACGTGAAGGTAGATACACTAGTTTTGGTGAAAAAATTTCTGATCCAGTTTGTTTTAGTGTTTTATGTACACAATTTCAACAATAATACATCGTCAGTGATTAGATGTTTTTAACGGTTAGGCCTACATATCTTCTAGTGTTCCTCAAAATGGATGACGTGTGGTATCGCTGAAACCTTATGCTTATTAGCGCAGTCAAATGAGAAACCTTTTTTTCACGAAGACACGCTGCCAATAACAGCGAAGAATAACTGCAGTGCAGATGTGCTGGTAAGACAATAAAACAAGTTGAAGCAGAAATTTTTCACGAAAATCAAGTGTCCCTACTTAAAGGTGTTGATCTTTTGGCACCGTGGAGTCCTTGCAGTTGCCAGTGGGTCAATGTTGGCTTCGGTGAGGTCCTTTTATGTGCTTACTAAACATTTTCTTCGTTAATCGTGATTCATCGATTCGTGCTTAGTGTCCAATGAACATCACACGCCATTCACGTGCGACTGATGTGAATCGTTTCCGGATACCGTCTCGAGTCTTGGGTCCGAATATTCTCCTCTGTATTTGCCGTTCCATTTTCTTGATGTCGTTGACGGCGAGGATTAGTTATGATGTCTCAACCACACGGAGTGCCTCTGGGAGGAAAACAGCGTAGTATTGTCGGAAATTTACTTTTGTGGAAAGTGATATCTTAGTGTCGAAGTTCCATGTGATAGTATGTTTTACATATAGTTTTACCATCTGCACAAGGTCGGCATGCGTTGTTAGGTAGGTGGTAATGGTAGTAGGGCTGGATGCTCTACCAAAAAAGCGCGGGCCCGAAGAAAGGAAGAGGTGAGATGAGATAGGGATGGGGTTTAAATGGAATCCCAGGACACAGGAATCTTGTGGTCTCCTAAATAACCCGCCGTTTCCACCATGTTTCCAAGTGTCCGAGTCTGTACATGTTTCCTGCATTGTATAGGTGTTGCCTCACCCTATTGTTTGCACAAAATAATCGCCGTGAAAACGACACACTTGGTTGATTCATCTCTTACTCACCTGTCTGGCCATGCACATAAGGATAAGATGTTCAAGGAAAACTGGGGCCTTCTTAAGGCTTTGTCAGTATGTATGGACAACAGAAAAATGCAGCTTATTGTGCTCTCCAAATGTTATCTGATTGCGGCGAAATAAACTTCCTGCGTTTGTATTTCACATGACAATTTTAATGTTACAGCCATGCTTTATCTTTTCTACTGTTTTCGCGATTATATTTTTTAAGTCTAAATGAGAACAGATATTATAAATCTGCTCGGCTGTTTTGTTTAAAATGGTTTTTCCTATGATACTTTTTTTTTCAAATAAAGAAATTATACGATTTTGACTAATTATTTAAATTGCATACCGTAAATCGGGGTGACATTGTGCCAAGTGCGGTGAGATTGTGACAACCTAATTGTATATTCGTTTATATATATTTAAAAAAGGCAAGTACACAGGCTTATTACTGAAAAGTAATTCAAGTTTAAAAGAAGAACTCAAGAATAAAATATTATATGCCACTATTTTATGGAGAATTAGGTTGGCATAATCTCACCCCAACGTGGCATAATCTCACCCCGTTTTACGGTAGTTTGCAAAATTCATACTAGTTATGGTCTAGAAAATAATTGCCAACATTGTATAAACTATTTTTAACAAAACTGAGAAACATATTTTTGATATCGTCTCTCGTCGAGAGTCGAGGCTTAAAAATGGTTAGTGCGAAAACGGTAGAAAACGGTGAGCCTGGCTTTAAGTGACAGTGAGATACAAACTGGGAAACAGTAAAAAAATAGCGTGTCTTAAAAAACCCACATTTCACAGTGAACAACCTATACAGTATACATATACATAACTACCTTTACATAACCGTATATTAGAAAGTAACTATTGAATTTCTGCACAGACGCTATGGTAAGCAGAACTAAGCTGAGTGCTCTGAGTACCAAGTTTAAACGAAGAATCAATTTTAATATTATTACACTACCATTGGAGCAATTTTACATATATATATATATATATATATATATAATGTTTGGATCAAAAAATGTTTCCGCCAGAAATTTCTAGAAGAAGAAACCTGCTATATGAGAAACGTTGCATATGCTATACTTACTTTTTAATTTTAATAATAAATGTTCTGAGTTTAATTTTGAACTTAATATTTTATTAAAAAACTAGATTGTAATTTTTAGTGGACACTTAACTTCGCAATTTTTTCAAGGAAATTTTTTAGCGAAGCATTTTTTTAAATAGTAATTTTCCATCAACAACTGAGCGCTTTTCCGTCCGGACGCATGACGTAATAAAGCGACGAGTGTTACGGACGTAGGGTGAGTGCTACTTGAGAAAAACGCTTAAATAGGGAAAGGGGGGAGTTTAATATCCTGCCGCGGATCGTCGTCAGACCGCTGACCACGCGATGGCACGAGCACCTGCCCCGCTACGCTAGCTCGTATAATCACCGGGGCGCCGTCAAACTGCTCCGTCATGGCCCTGACATTTGTCTGCGGCACTTCCTCCCCCCTCGTTCCCCACCATACCCATTTCCCTATCTCTTCTTCAAACACGCCCGCATTCTACTCCCTTCCATTTGCACGTGGAGCGCGACAACTGACCTCTCACACGTGACCTCAGAGGTGGGGTGAGAAGGTTTTACGGCACTTTAACAGCGAGGTCTTAAGAGCAGATGAGGGTGAAAGAGGTGCTGGGACAACAAAACATCCATGCCCCAGCCGGGATACGAACCCAAGACCTCTCGCCTTACCGACTACGCTACGAAGGTCGGCATGTCTTCCTTGCGACACAGGTAGGCCAAATACGTTCTGTAACTCGAATAAACTTTTAAAAAAATCTTGTGTTTTAAGGAAAAAGTCTCGGAGGTAAAATAAATAACTTGGCAAATAAACTTAAGTAATTTTTTTTCACGTTCCTTAAAATGTGTAGGGCGATAATACTATAGCTTGACATCCAAAGCAGAATACGTATTTCCAGGATAATGTGAAAATACTGCACTGAAAAAACAACGCTGCAAATACACTACGTTACGACAAAATATTATCTGCCAAACATTTTGTGACTGTAACGATAAATTGCCGAAAATTAATTACATCGAACGGTTTGCTATTGAAAAACATAACTGAGACCATGTAAACATTAAGTGCCCTTGGATCTGTCAAAATTTGGCGAGTTCTGTGGAACAAAGCGTATCTACAAAACGTGAGTAAAGATAGTTGGGTTTGTTAAATCATTATGTAATAGTGGGGAAATGTTTACATTTTACCACATAAAAGCATCATGAATAAATGCTTGATAACGTTGTCGCATATTTCTTCGCTAGAAAGTGTTACAACAATACGATTCTACTTGATATGCTTCACCAAAATAATGTCTATCCATTGGCTTATGTCGTGATGCCCTCAGTTGTTTGAGTCCAAGTTCCCGTTATCATCGTTAAGTTTCATGGCCGTTTCAAAGTGCCACAATTTAAATATTAAGTGTAATTTAAGCGCTAACTTTCAAAACCAGATATGTCCACAAAAATCCGAAAAGGTATTAAACGTATTTTCTAATGTTGATGAGTTACACACAAATACATGGTCACGTTTAATTCTTAAAATACCTGTTATATTAAACAATCTGGCGAAAATCTCTGCTTTCATTCAAAACCTTCCGTGCCCACCCCACTGTAATTTTGCATTAGAAACTAGGGTATATCAGCTGTCATCTGTTGGATGACGTGGAGTTACGGAATGTTACCTCAACTGTAAATAAAATTGTAAATTTACTACACCTTTATTTAGGAGTGATAAGAAAGGAGGTACTTTGAAACTGCTTCCCATAAATATTGCGTTTCTATACATTTTGAGGAAACAGTCAGCTGTGTACTGATGTTACCAATACCTGTATAGTAACAATGCTCAAAATTAGCTATATTTACTAAATGAAGTTTGGTAAGTGTCTCATACTATGTATGAGTTAAATTTACTTACCTTTAATCAAGGCATGTCCATAATATTAATTCACAACTAGACACGACCAATTTTTTCTCTGATAACAAACAAAATATGATAATAAATTATCTGATAGTAATAACAATAATTTGACAGTTGAAATGACGTACAAAAATAAACCTGATATATTTAATTTAGTTAATATCGCAAATTACAGTTTTTTTAATGAGTTGGATACGTCTGGTTTTGAAAGTTAGCTTTTCAATTGTATAGTGTAAGAGTTTGAAAAGGTTAAGTGAAGGTATTTTGGTATCGCATAATAGCAATGTTACAACATGGGTGATGGCTGGTATGGGACGAGTACGGGACAGCGTCAGAATTAAAGTACCAACAAAACTTGAACAACAACAACCTGTTCATATAAGCCAATAGTAGGGGTAATATGATCAGTTAGTAAGGCAAATATGTGCAGACCAGGGTAATATGATCAGTTAGTAAGGCAAATATGTGCAGACCAGGGTAATATGATCAGTTAGTAAGGCAAATATGTGCAGACCAGGGTAATATGAGCAGTTAGTAAGGCAAATATGTGCAGACCAGGGTAATATGAGCAGTTAGTAAGGCAAATATGTGC